>CM063509.1:9359269-9369269 GCA_032207245.1 Pardosa pseudoannulata
TTCTTTTGACAAATAAAAAATCGGCTTTGATAAACAGAGTAATGAATTGTATGAATTTAAAAATGATATGAATTCTGAACTTATAATAATGTAGGACCACAAAAAAATCTCTAAAAATGCAAGTTTTAAAACGATTTGCAAAATTATTGCAGTGACTTAAATTTTACGTTAGTGATTATCTAATTGTTACACAATCATTTTAATCATTATAACACACACACACACACACTCTATATATATATATATATATATATATATATATATATATATATATATATATATACATATATACATATACATATATATATGTATATATATTAATATTATAGCCGGGTATAGAAGGTGCACGAAATCAGCTAAAGTCCAAGGATGGCCCAAATAATATCTATTAAATAAAAGTATTGACAAAGGGCTACCAATATTATGTTGCACGAAAGCACTTTGTAGGTCAGAACTGTATAATATACATATATATACATACATATATACACACACACACATATATATATACATACATATATATACATATATATGCACATATATATGCATATATATACATACACACATATATACATATATATATTAATATATGCACATATATACATATACACATATATACATACATATATACATACATACATATATATATGCACATATATATGCATATATACACATACACACATATATACATATATATATTAATATATGCACATATATACATATACACATATATACATATATATATATTAATATATGCACATATATACATACATATATATATATACATACATATGTATTTATGCACATATATACATACATATATATACATACATATGTATTTATACACATATATACATACATATATATACATACATATGTATTTATGCACATATATACATACATATATATACATACATATGTATTTATACACATATATACATATATAGAGAGAGAGAGAGAGAGAGAGAGAGAGAGAGAGAGAGCTGCGAAATCAGAACGTGGCAAAACACTTTAAAGTAGCCAAAATACTTAAAGCACTTCAGGGGAAAATTAGTTTACATCAAATTAAAACAATGTTATAAATATGTCAGAACAAAAAATGACACAAAGTGAAATGAATAATTCGCGATCAACAAAACTAACCGAGTCAGTTACAATCCAAATAATCAACTTTAAATAAAATACCAAACCCCAACTGTACCTGGAAAATGTCGGATACTTCAGTCAATAGTGAATATCAAGTACAATAAGTAGAACAAAGTAGAACGTAGTAGGAATAAAAAATGATATCTTCCTAGAAACTGACTCGCAGCTGCAGTTTTAGAATTCAAAACTTGGCAGCACACTTTAAAATAGAAAAAAAAAGGTAAGAAAATATCACAAATTAAAATACCTAAAAGCCCTTCAGGAGGAAAATGCTTTTACGTCAAATTAAAACAACGGTATAAATGCGGCAAAACAAAACGAAAAAAAAGCCGCAAAGTCAAATGAATAAATCACCAACAACAAAAGAAGCGAGTCGTTATTCGCGAGAGGATAAAGTGTTTAAAACAATGCACGAAAATAAAGAAAATTATTTTTAACCGCGGTGCGGAATTAATTCAGATGTTTGGAGAGCGGGATGTTAAAATTAAAATTAGCTGGATGTCAGAAATTTTTAAACGTAAACGAACGGACGAAAAATAGTTTCGAAAATTTTCGGGAAAACTACATCGCGAGCTGACATTAAACTGACAGTAAGTTAATTAAATGAGTTGAAAAAAGGAAGATAAATAGTTAAGAGAAATCATTCGTATAATTAGGAATAAAATAACATGCATTAGAACATAGTATTTATTTTATCCCAGTACATCCCGTTCAAGATCGAAAATAGGTGACAGTTTAAATTATCTCGCGACTTATTCTGTTATTTAACAGTTTCACAATAATATATTAAATAACTGGGAAGTGTGCCCGTGCTTCGCTACGGTTAACTTAATGTATTACTTTTATATAAAGATTTTTTTTCGTGCATAACTCTCTAAATTCGTCACAGTACAGTTCGAGTCATTTGCATACTCTATTATAAGCGTATTATAATAATATTCAGTTTTTATATTTCAGTTTCCATTAAACGTGAGTTGTACATCAATAAGATGTGAAAGCGTGTGCAAAATAAGAGTGCGAATATTTGACAATAGTTTCGAAGAACTTCTCCTGGTTACTAAACATTGCGGACTACCCGGAAGCTGATCATCCATTGTCCAATTCTCAGAAATGATCAAGGATCAAGCTAACTATATAAAATGATACGTTTTTATTTGGCCTATGAGAGTCATTGAAATTTGTACTTTTGCTGTTAGAATATTGTTGATAAACATTACATTGTAACGTAAAAATGAACCAAGAATTAAATTTAAAATTAGTTCTTATATTTAAATGCTATAATTTGCGTCCCATAGAAATGAAAATGAATCACTTTATATCTCAATTCCTAGGTCAAATAGAATTGACACTACGCAGGCTATGTTTAAATAACATAAAATAAGAAATGAATAAACCAGATATTTAAAGGAATGGCGCCATAATGATAAAACAAAATATCGTTTTCACCTATGTATTATGTGATAAATTGAAAATTTTAATCTCCTGCTTTTAACCGAGGTAAACTGCGATTAAAACAATTACTTGGGATGACGTCCCATTGCTAGAAATATTGCCTCTTTGACTTAGTTATGATGCGATAAATTAAAAATTAAGCATTTGCATTTAACTGGGGAAAATAATTCTTGGAATGATGACATGAAACGCTCGAAAAAGGGGGAAGGAATGGATTTCGAACGTTAAAAATTTTCAAAAACCTTCCTAGGGATATACCAAATATTTTCCTAAATTTTCAGGACGATTGGATGTATGGTTTTTGAGTCTATCGATTACAGACAGACACAAATTCATTTATATATATAGATAACAATAATTTATAAGGTATTGTAATGACTCCCAACCCTAACGCCGCAAAGTGATGAGGAATGTCTCAAAATGAGTGTATTGTCAACGCGTATTATGTGTCTTTTGTGTGACGGACAGTTGCAGGTGAAGTGGCAAAGCCAAATTTGTCAGTGTGCAGATCCTAGACTTGGTGTCTGGGAGATTTCTATGGTCGGGCTCTTCAAACAGTTATGGTAGCCTTGTCATCGCTGCAGACATCGAAGGAAACCCGTCTACGGTCCGACATTCTGTCGCCATTACCGAACCAGTAAAGGACAGTAGTTTGGACCAATGACCTCCTTTTTGGCCAGGATCGGCGAATCCCTTTTGAGTGGGTGTTTCCTGGCCAACCCCTGGAATGAAGTTTAAAAGGGGTCGGAGATGATGCAGAGTGATTGGTCTGCTTCTATATTAAATCGCTCTCTACAGCTCAAAATATTACTATTCGGCAAATTACTAACTCTCTCTGGTATTTCAGGAATAGGGAAATTCATAATGAAATTAACCTTCTCTCTCTTCCAAATTTTCTTCAAAAATTAGCAATTAAATTTAATAAAAATCTCAGCATTGATCATCTTAAAAAACTAGCCCAGTATGACCATGCAGACTCTAGTAATCGTAAGAGACCGATTGTCATCTTAGCCCTCGACATCGAATAAATTCTATTCTCCTCGTCGCCCTTCTTCCTAGAAATTCTATTGGTTCTCCCAGGATCCTGCCCCACTGCAATGTCTGTTTCCCCACTCTGCTCTCCTAACTTAATTCTCATGAAGCATCTACTGCTAAGGCCACACTTTGGTGGATCCCCTCTTCTAAGATTGACACTGGTCTGCTCGTTCATAAATTCTATTGGTCTAGGAAGTTGTTTTGGATCTGACACGATTTCTCCTGGTCTGCTAGGATATAATATTGTCTTCGATCCTGTAGCCTTGCTACCTTTTGTCCTAGTTCTTCTTAAAAAAAAAATTACTTTTATACCCAAGTGTAATCTTTCAGTACTTAATCTCTCCCGGCCATAAATCGGCTAGACACGGTTTACCTAGCATCTCGTATGCTGTACTCCTCTCTCCCACTTACTCTTAATTTTGATTTTGTGTTATTGTGTTCTGCCCAAACTCAAGCAACCATTGCCTAGTTTTATATTTCCCACTACTTATTCATAGCCAATTCAATTCTATTAGTTGTTTGCCTAAATCGTACGTATCACAGGACTAGAGGACTAGGCCCAGGAAGTTCAGTACCAAATGATTTCTGTGAAGCTCTCTGTGAAGCAGAGCGAGAGACCGGGACCTACTGCTTAAAGCCGATTCCGAACGGCTACGAACATCCATGCCACAGAGGGATTCGAACCCACGAACTCCGATACCGAAGGCCAGCACCCCAACTTATCGGCCATCATTCGGCAGCGCCTTGGGCAAACCATCGAATATGCGTCTGGTAGTCAACTCGTTAAAGTAGTTATTATAGTAGTTATAGTATAACTCAATCTTCTCTTGTGGTATAGTTTATATTAACTATAATGTGACTGTAACTATAATGTGACTATGCTAATAATTTGTTACTAAAATTGGAAAAAATACAGCAGAAACAGTACAAGCGAAATAGAAATCAGATTGCCCGTACGCCGTACGGGCAAATACGTAAAGGCCCGAAAGCTGTGCCCGTACTGCGTACGGGCAAAATAGGAAAGGGGTTAACAAGCAAAAACTCGATAAAACAAACGCAGGAGGTGCTAAAAAACAACTAAAGTAAAAACATAATTAAAATCCGATTAAAACATATAAAATATCAACTGCGTACAAGTTGAAGTCGAGAGGAAAAGTGAGTGAAAATATAAAAATATGAACCATTAGATGGTAAATGCTAAAAGCCGCAAAAGCCCAATATATGAAATTTAACGATTTTAAAAGAAACCAAAGGTAAAATCAGATATAAATTGACTGATGAAATAAATTGACCGAAACAAGCCCATAAAACTCGTTAAAGAGATAATATATATTACAATTTACAGAATATGGAAACATAAGAGGTTTTTTATATCCATTACCTTATGATTATGAATAATTCAGTTATTCCTCATAATTATCTTAAACAGTTTATAAAACAAATATTTTCGAATTCTATAAGGATCTGTAATACTCTAAAACATTTCAGACAGTCTTAAACACTCCACATTTTAGGGCGATTTAACTTAAACAGCAATAATAATCAACCTAAACTTTATCTCCCACTAATGGGAGTTTCAGTTTTCATAGTGGGCGGTAACAAATTTGTCTGACACTAAAGCTCTTTCCACATTAAAAGGAAAATATTTTTAACAAACCACTTAAAAAATTTCATGACGCTATACAAAATCATTTTCATTCATTCTTTTTTCATAAAATTCTTTAGCGTTAGCGCTTTATTCTAGTTTTCAAAACCTCAAATTAACCGCCTACACCCGCGACCTTTTAAATTTCTGAAAATATACTTATTTATATTTCCCACGCATAAATATAATTCACGTTACGTACGTGAAACTAAATTGTTTTTACTGTAACTCTGCGTTATAAATTTTTATAAAAATGTCTTCCTTACTTTATAAATCACTATTATCATGAAACTGGTGAACGGTTAAAAGGTTTT
The DNA here is from genome assembly GCA_032207245.1 of Pardosa pseudoannulata. NCBI lineage: Eukaryota > Metazoa > Arthropoda > Arachnida > Araneae > Lycosidae > Pardosa > Pardosa pseudoannulata. Next base: position 9,364,862 of record CM063509.1, read on the forward strand.
ATTCCTAGGGGAGATACAAATGTGGGCGGCATATATGAAAATATAGACTACCCCAGTTGTAGCGTATGAAATTAATTAAAATTAATATATTTATTGAACAACAAAAATCTGTCTTTTGAAAATTAATACGATTATAGATATTTTATAGAGGAAAAAAATGTATTTAGCTAATTTTTTAATTATATCTAGCAAATGCTTAAGTTAATTGCTAAGTTTTGTTTTACAGCCTGAAAGTTATCCTGAAGCCCAGTGACGTTGGGGTACACACCACAGGTCCGAGGTTCGATCCCCGGGCTGGGCAAGGTTGACTCATCTTTCATCCCTTCAGTGGATAGATGAATTGAGGGCTAAGCGTTCTTGGGAACTAAACACTGGGGATTCCGCGTAAGATAGACCACCTAACCGGAACATATGCTTCGCACTCAAGGGCACTTGGTCACGGAATAGGAAATTGGCACCTAGGCCCTGGCCCCCTAGGGGCTGTTGCCCCGAAAAATTTTATATAGACGAATAGTTAATAGGCAAATGCACAAGCGCTATTAAAAAAATTAATCTATCTACGAGCGTTATTGCTGTTGGATATACGAATAGTCCCTAGTAAAAATTAATGGAAATACTTGATTTCTAAGTAGACTCAGGCAATGTGTACAGAATTAAATAATTTGAAGTTGCTGGGACTACTGAAGAACTGTTTTCCCCTTCGCAAATTGGGCGAAAATATTGGCGATATTTACTAAAACACAAAGGTAATCCTTCCAAACATTGTATTTCTTGCTTTTTCTGGCGACTTTAATGAATGCACAGTACGCCGTCGTAATAGAATTATATACTCTTACTTAATTAAAGAAAACGACTTGAAAACCGGACATTTATATTTATGGGCAATGAATCCCTAAACAGTTTACAAACGCAACAGCTCCAAATGATTAAATATCAGCCATAGTGAACCATTAATGGTTTGTTATATCTAAATCTTTTAAGCATTTCGCACTTTTAATATATATGAGAAAATAATTAAACAAGGAGAGTTGGATGCAAATAACATATAAATTATAATATAGATACAAATTGTTTGGACACGGTGAGATCAGGAGAAAATGTTAGGTGACCAGACTGAAACCATTATCGCCAAGTTGGCGGGGAAACCCAGTTCTTCAGTCAATACTTCAGTTAACGCTAGGTTTACGGGACGCTTCATTTTAGGAGATTGGCACCGTAGGCCCTGGCCCCCTAGAGGCTGTTGCGCCGAGGAGGAGAGATAATTATCCTTCAAATAAAACTTACTCTGTTATAGATTAAAAGTATGCGCGTGGAGTATTTACAACAATGATTCTTTGTAAACAATCAGTAACTTAGAATTATTCAGGTTTTAACTAGAAATTTTGAACACTTTCACACACTGCACATAACATTCAAATTTTAAGATTGGTGAAACAGTAATTTGGAAAATCCACTGTCCCTTTGAACAGAAGATTGGTTGGCACGCTAAGTTTTTCGTAATCATTGGGTAATTTGTGTTGGTTAATCTGGAAATGTTTTCACATCTTTTTGAGACTAGGCCATCGTCATAATTTTATTCTATTTTTTACGAAAAGAATCCTAGGAATTAATCGTGATTATAACACACAGAAAAGGGGAGCTTATCGCAAAAAATTCGCATTTACATAGCTCATAATTTATCTGAAATTGTAAGAGCCCGCAACACTGTTTTCGAAAGACCATGGGGTGCCCCTAATTATGTATGCACAGACCAATATATGGTATGAAATATCAGCAATTAACATTAGAGGATCGTAATTTATAGCGTAACTCTTTAGAAAAATTTCATTCTTTCAGATTCATTATCTCCGACTCCAAGATAAATAAAATAAATTAAAAACCCACACGAGCGGAGAGAGTAACAGATAATATGTTTGAACTTAATGAGACAGTCAACGTGCCGTGGTCACTCGATATTCTGAGCCCACGCTCGAAGCAATGACTGCAGAATTCCAAAAGCCGCGAACGAATATAAAAAGGTTTTATTAATGAGCACTCCTCGACTGAACAAGGATTTTTGAAGATTAAAGGAGAAAGCCATTAATCGAAATTAACGGGATTCAAAAAAGGTCAGAAAATAACGGAAAACCGCCTATACCCCATATCTGTCAAGGAAAATAATATTTTTGTTCACATACGAAGAGAATAGGGAGATTGGTCTGAAGCGCTACGGTGTACTTTTTGCAGCACCAGTGCTAATGATACCGGGATCTACTGCTTAAAGCCGATTCGATCGGCTACGAACATCCAGGCCAGTGTGGAGTTCAAACCACGAACTCCGGATCCGAAAGGCCAACACCCTAACCAATCGGCCATCGTTCGGCCATACGAAGAGAATAAGCGACTGTTATATGACTGAGGTTTTTCTGGAAGAGTAACCCATAATGAAGTAGAATCTCTATTTAAACGAAATTCTATTTGCGAACTTCTCCTTAGAATCGAGAACGTTTTCCGAATTCCCTCGCAAAATAACCCCCAAACAGCGAAGTGCATTCTCTATTTTACGAACTTTCTTACTTTTGTTGTATAGGCGAACAAATAAAAACAAAGTTTTAAAATTTTACCTACAAAAAGTCCACTTTTCAATTTATTATTATATTTGCAAAATAACAAACATTAGTCTCAAAAGAAATGACGAGTATGCGACTAGTTCTAAAAATATGCCAAAAAATAATCTCCCAGTTGCCTGCATCAATAAAAATGCAGGCTTTGTAACCTTACCGTTCGATCGACTAATTGCTAAGAAGAAAGGTTTAAAAAGGCCATAATGAAACATGTTTACAGATAATAAAACACTTAAGTATTAATAACATTTGTGTCACAGGTCATAAAGGTTCTCTTATCTAATGATATACTGCATCGAACAGAAGCGTGAGACGTGTAACCCCCAAACAGCTCACCTTATCACAGAACAAAGTAAAGTTCTTACCTCATGAATCCATGTACAAGAACCAAAGAAATTTTAAAGGTTCTGTTGCATTGCATATCACTTTATTCATAAAAAGAATATCCTCGTGGACTTACCTAAAATAAAACACAAAATTAGCTACTAATAATGTTGACAAATATAATAAATATTACCTTTATATGATTTGTACATCCATTTAGTATATTAACCCCTTGAAATAAAACTTCAAACTGTTGACTTAAAGTTATTTAACCCCTTGCCTGTTTTGCACGTACACCATACGGGCTCGGTTACAGTGCCATTAATAATTTACCCGTACGCTGTGCGGCAATCTGATTTTCTTTGTCGTTCTCACCGTTTTAACCGTATCTTTTGTATTTTTAATGTCACACTAGTCATATAGATGTCCACAAGATGTTAGTTTTTCGAAGTGTATTCTTTCGGTCTAACAGCACGGGCTTTCTGATAGGTTTTGCAGTATTCCACAAGTTTTTATCTTTGAGTTTTTCGCTTACGTTTTTGGGAGACTGACCCAGAGAGGCCTTTTAGAGGTAATTCCACCTACACACAAAAAACTAAGACCTGCAAGCCAGTGTTATGCGTGTTCACTACAGAAAAATGACAACGGCAAAATAATTTGAAAAGAGACCCGATATTTACGTCCAGACTGTGACATTGGACTATGCCTCTTGCCCTCTTTCCAGATTTATCGCACTAAATACGGTCTTTGAAAAACAGGTTAAGGTGTCCGTCTACGTTCGGAGAACATTTTTCTTTACACTTAGAAACTAATTACTGTTTTTCATTTTTAGATTTATTTTTTATATTACAATTGCACTTAAAAAATTTATTCCTGGAGAAGTTTTCATAAAATTTCTAATAAATAAAGAAAATTTAGTAAAAAAAATCGGGTTTTTTCACAAAGTCTAATTTCAATATTTTTTGACGCAACACATTTCTTATACACTGGACTAGTGAATCACCTAAAATCTTTGCTTAATTTACATTTGGCAAAAAATGTTGATCCTTCAAAATCATACACATTGAATTTTTAACGAATTTTCCTTACATTTATATCTCACGATGAGTGATTCATCATTAAAAATGATCCAAATTGAAAGCTTTTAGGTCTTTCACTAGTAAATACTATCAAAAGCATTCATAATAATTTTAAACAAAATATTTTAAGAACCTTTTTGAAAAATCACGTTTTAAGTTTCAAAATCTTATTAAAAATACCGTTCTGAGAAAAACGCATTTGAAATTTATGAAAGCAACTTTAACTGTTAAAAAGTTAAAATACATGTTTAAAATTGCCCACACTTTCTTGCTTCAAAACCTTCTAATTGCCAAGTTGCTAATTATTAAAAATACTAGGAACATGTTTAAATTAATCTTCATGAAAATTTAAAAACTTTTGTCCAAAAAGTGCTCTTTAAAAGGCTTTAAATTCACAACTTC
>CM063509.1:9374269-9376769 GCA_032207245.1 Pardosa pseudoannulata
AGAGACTATTCCTGAGAGAAAATTTATTTGTAAAGCTGGAAAAAGAATTAAATGGGTCTTTTAATTCTATAGACATCAGAATTTGGAACTTTATAGACTTTTTTGCTACCCGGTAATTCGGCAAATGAAAATTTAAACATCGGTTTATCGGTAATTACCGGCATTTTTTTTAGAAAAATATTATTAAAAGGCAGTTAATAGGTATTAGGTTTTATACAGATAAAATTTTATACAAAGCTTCAAACCGCAATTTTTTTTCTTTCCGGTTCAACTAATATATATAATATATATATATATATATATATATATATATATATATATATATATATATATATATATATTACATATATATATATATATATTATATATTATTTATATATATATATATACACTTACATACATACACACACATATATACATACATACATATATACATACATATATATATACATATATACATACACATATACGTATATACATACACATATACGTATATACATACACATATACGTATATACATACACATATACGTATATACATACACATATACGTATATACATACACATATACGTATATACATACACATATACGTATACACATATATATATATACATACACACATATACATTCATATATATATACACATATATATAATACATATATAATACATATACATATACATATATATATATACATATATATATACATATATATATACATAACATATATATATACATATATACATACATATATACATACACATACATACATACATATACATATATACATACACATATATATACATATACATTCATACATACACACACACACATACATACATTTACATACATACATACTGTCTTTCGCTTATTGTTTGAATGATAAGAATTTTTTCTGAATGTTGCAGATCTCCTATATAGTGTTACAAAGGATTAAATAAACTCTCATTGGGAAATTGTGAATAGTTGAAAAATACCTAGGGATTGGGAACGTTATATACACACATACATATCTGTATAAAAAATATAGTAAGGAGAAAATGAGAGATATGACAATAAAAGATAGAGAAACGAAAATTTAAATCATTTAATAAAATCAACACATTCATTTCTTAAAGTTAAAAGAATTCCAGAGACAGATAAAACTGTACTAAAGGCAATAAATACAGTTTACATATAGGAGTTTACAGACAGTAGTATACTAAAGATTGTTTTGGCGTATAAAATACGCTACGCTCTATTGTTAAAATCTGGATACGTCATTTATTTCGTAATTAAATAAATCTATAAATTACCTTTTTTTAACTAAATGTTTTAAAAATCTTGAAACATTAATGAGATTGAAAATTCTAAGTTCTTGAATATATTAATTTTCAAAGTATAATTGTTTCTAGTAGAAAGAAAAATTATTTGTAAATGTAATTATTCATTTATATAATTTTAAACTTGTTTAAGAACAGAACTGACATTTTGAGGGTGCTGAAAATGAACAGAAAAATTAATCATCCATTTATAGAAGTATTACAATTCCTTCCGAATGGAACAAACTTCCGAATCCAAACCACAGGCTTCCTGGTATAATCTTTTCATTTATATGCAAGATCATTTCTCGTTCGAATTTTCTCTATTACTGCCAGTGTCATGAATAAACCACGAGGGACGTTTAAAAGGTGTTATTAGCGCGTAGGAGGTGTGTTTCTTGGGTAGGTGCATTTAAATTGAGAACAATTGTTTCAGACAATGTTCGAGAATACTTTAAAGGAAATATCGATTTCCTCTTCAGTGGGGTTAGAATGATTTTTTTTTTCTTTTTACGAAAATGTTTAAGTGGTTTGCGAAACGGTTTCATTCAGGGTTGTAATTTTGACTAGGACAGTGCATAAATGGGGTTTTAACCGTCCAATACTGGTTAAAAGTGGTCAAAAATGGTCGGAAGTGGTCAGAATTCTTGATTTGGTCTGGAGGGCTACGGTCTACTTTTCGCAACACGAGGGTTAATGAGACTGGGACCTACCGCTTAAAGCTGATTCCGAACGGCTACGAGCATCCATGCCATAGTGGGATTCGAACCCACGAACTCCGCTTCCAAAGGCCAGCACCCTAACCATTCGGCCATCGTTCAGCACATGTATATACATACATAGGTTACATACATATGATATACATGTTTATATATTATTTTTCGAATACGTTCAGTATAACTTTAATGGCAAAATTGTTAATGGACAATCACCAAAATTTTAAATTACAAATACACAGAATCATGGACATGAAACATTCATAATTTAATAGACAAATTGTCGAATTAAAAAATATTTTTTTAAGATTTTAAAGAATTTTTCAAAGACATTTTTTTGTAAGAAGTTTAAAATAAGGGTGCATAATAAAATCAGGTTTGGTGCAGTAAATTAATAACGTTATTCGGAAATGTGTTTCGATAATGAAACTTGTAATTAACTTGATCATTTCAGAACAAAATATCTTTTCATATATTTTGTCGA
>CM063509.1:9381769-9406769 GCA_032207245.1 Pardosa pseudoannulata
CACATACTAGTACGGGCTAGTGTAAACCATGGTTTGTTTGTGGGTACAAAAATAACGGTACATACAGGAAAACGAAGCCGAATGTTCTTGTCTGCTACATAGATTCTGGAAAAATTGAGACAAATAAAAACTAGTTTCTACATCAGTGGATATTAGAACCACAGAACGGGAAGATTGATTAAAAAAATCAATTTAGATTTAAAATTAACTTTTTATTTATTCTTGCGAAAATATTATATATATATATATATATATATATATATATATATATATATATATATATATATATATATATATATATATATGTGTGTGTGTGTGTGTGTGTGTGTATATATTGTGTGTATATATATGTATATTTATATTTTATATGTATATTTATATATTATATGTATATTTATATATTTATATATTTGTTTATATATATATATATATATATATATATATATATTTGTTTATTTGCCTATATATTTATTTATATATTTCAATATACATAACCACACATCCTTTTCATACATAACTACACAGTTTAACTAAATGAATTCAATATGATTCAAAACTGCCTTCACAGTATCGGGAAACTTTAGAGGAGTATGAAGATAAACAAGTTATTGAGCGTGTACCAGATAATTCTCAGCTAAAAAACAAACCATTTTTTTAACTGCCTCATAAGGTACTTTACAATTCTAAAAAATTGGAAAATTTTACTGATCTGGTCATATGACGGACTATATGGTAGTCGATAAATAGAGAGCCATTTCAATAAATGCATTAAATATAATAAAAGAAATATGCTAAGGAAGTCTACCGAAAAAAAAAGGCCAAAACAGTTAAAATAGAATCTAATTTAAAGGAGGCGACAGACGTTTTAAACTAATCCAGGGCCATAATGCATCCATTTCCTTTTGTAATTCCAGAATGAGAAGAACCCATAAAAATGGCAGGTGGGCAAAACGAATTCATTTTAAAGCTCTCTCGTGGCCGAACAAAACCAAAACTTCACTTCCGAATCAAATGTCGAAATACGACGCTGAGAAAAGAAAAAAAAAACCAGAAGAGAAAATTGCTCTGAAAATATAGACTAATAGCATGGAACATTATTGAGGTTATTTTCGGCGGACGAATGGTTAAAAATAAAAAAAAGAACTTTTTGAGGTTTTTAATAGAAAATACCAAGATTTTAACGGAAAATAAATTCGATATCTTCTTCACGTGATTAGACCTTTTTTTTTCGTGGTTTTTTAAAAGGAATGGATGGAAGAAAAAAAATATAATAGAAAACTGATTCAGCAGATAGTCGTTTAACTCCTATTGAAATATTGGTAGTTCTATAGAAACTCTTCTCTAACCAAAAGGGACGTTTAGAAAATTTCTGATCGAAAATGGATTGAAAGCCTTCTAGCTTCAATTTAAATTTCTTTTGAAATTTCACAATGAAGACATCTTTCAGAAGGATAACTATATATGGACAGTTAAACTCCATCTTTTTGTTGCAAAAGTCGGAAATACTCGACAGGAAAAAGGAATAATGGCAACGCGTTATATAAATATTTTTGTTCAACCATTGAAGTTAGAATTAAAGTTATTCCTCAGTTAAAAAGCCAAAAGGTTTAATTTCTATTTAAAGGAACAATAAACCTTCGAAATGAGAACATTTAACCAAAAATACGATTTTGTTCTGAAAAAAGAAATCAAGTTAGGTATTAGCTTCGTTATCAGAAGATATTTTTTTAATAACGATTAATTTACTGCATTGAAACCTGTTTTTTGTCAATACACTCTTATTTTAAACTTATTTAAACTTATTTAAAAAAAATATTTTTCCGTCTAACTATTTTTAGCCTAACGATGTCCGATTAGTTAGGATGCTGACCTACCTTCGGCACCGGAGTTCGTGGGTTCGTATCCCACAGAGGCATGGATGTTCGTAACCGTTCGGAATCGGCTTTAAACTGTAGATCCCGGTCTCATTAGCCCTCATGTTGCAAAAATTAGTCCGTAGCGCGCCAAACCAAACCAAACCTGACTATTTTTAATCTTTTATAGGCCAAATTCAGATACAGATATCTTTTAAATTATTTTTTTGCATACCTTGCCTTCTAATGCTTCAGTTAAGATATGTTAGTCATTTAATTGAGGAAAAAAAAATTTACGATTTTCATGATGTTCAAAATTGGAACATTAGCCACTTGTGACTATACACTGGATTCACTAATTGAGTTGAATGATGTATATATTAAATATTAAATAGTAAGAAAAGTAATTAGAATTAATTTAAAATTTATTTTTAATGATTTTAAAATTTATTTTTGATGTTCCCAATTGGGAACATCAATAATTAATAAATTATTCCAAGTACGTTTCTGATTATTAATGTCGAATTTCATACATTTTTAATAAATTAAAGTTGTTTTAAGTATACTAATCGGATTTTAGAAATATTAGATGTGTTTTTTTTTTACATTTATGTGAAATTTTAATTTGTGCTCTATAGAAAATGATGAAAAGGGTCATTTTTTTATTTTTTATACATTTTTCTATTAATCATAGAAATATAGCTTCCATTTTAAAAAATTGATTGGAACTTTTGCTACATTTGCTAATTTTTTGTATCACTATTGATGGAATTTAATTTTAAATATTTCATTAACATTATGTTCCCTATTGGGAACAATGGACTGTAAAAGGTTAACTTGAATTAGTAACTTCTAAACGTTTTAGGTGCATTACTTTTAGGTATTTCTTATTCAAAATTTTGGAGACTGACTGTTCATGTATTTTTTGTAAAACTGGGTATGCTAAAATAGTTGCGAAAACAATGTATAATTTTAAATAACTGTGTTATATAAATAGTATTTAACGAATGTAAAAATTGATACCTAGTTTTTTCTATATAAATTCTAAAGATAAATTAAAAATTAAAACATGTTTTCCCCCCTACCTCCTTATGTGAAATTTTTTAATTATTTTTCCAGTTTTACAAGTTTTGTCTCGAACAGGTTATTTCGTATTATTCCAGACGCATTTTTTGTTCAAAATTTTAATGATTTTCTTTGAATGCATTTGTTATTAAACTAGATTTGCTTTTGAAAATCACGAAGTATTTTCTCAAGTTACAGGGGATTAATACTCTAAAGTTTAAAAAAAAAATAATCGTTAAAACAATTGTATAACTTGGAACAGTGGCCTTATATAAATAGTATTTAACTTAAGTAAAATTCGATACTCAGTTTTGTTTACATACAAACTCTAAAATGAAAACATGAAAGCATTTGGTTTGTTTGCTCTGCACTAGGAGTATTTTTTATGACTGGCGACTATTTTTATCATTAGCATTTTAAACAAAACTTATTTTTTAAGAAATTTGAGAATTGTATATGTTTTATATAATAATATTGACTATATTCTCATTATAAGAATACCGTTAAAAATTTTAAAAAAAATAAAAACTAAGATTCAGCATCTTTTATACTTTTATAGAGCAATAGGGGAAGGGTGGTCAAGTCACTTCCTTTAAGAAATATTACTTATGAGAAATCTATCTAGAAATAAACACGTGTATCAACCAGGGCGTGATTATCGCACAGGCACTTGAGGCACGTGGCCTGGGCACGAAAATTGAGTCGAGTGCTTGAAACACATATTAAGTGGGGAAAAATTGCAAACTTACGCTACCATCGTTAAGTTTTAATAAATTATTGTGCGAGGTAATCGTGTTTGTCATGAACTCTATCGTTTCTTATTTACTTTAATTTGACTTATTTACGTGATAATTAATTCCCTCCACAAACCTGGTGCTCTTTTTATCCTATGGGTTACTGCATATTTATAAGACAGATTATTAACAACGTACCATTATAAACCATTCAATCATCTCATTCATTTAAATTATTTTTAATTCTATTATTATTTATTTTCTGCACCACAGAGCTTCTGAGTGTGACGAGGCAAAAATAAAAAAAGCGGGTCACTCTATGTCTCTAAAAGTCCTTCATTTTTAGCATGGCTAAACAGAGAATAATGATTACGTAAAATGAAAATTGGGTGTTTTTGATTTTGAATATTACATTAATGCTCATTTCTTAAATCTGTTTGCTCATTCAATGTTATAATTTTTATAGGACTGTAATGATGATAATAACTTGTCGCTATAAATTTGCAATGGGGGTGGAGGACACAAAAATTGGATTGTGCCCTGGGCACAAAAGTATCTTAGTCAGGCCCAACCAAAGGTATCAACCAAACTTTCGTAAAAAAGGGTTTAAAAATGTTTTCAATTTTGATAACAGCAGTAAAATATAAAAAAAGAGTACAACTCTGGAGCCTTGAATCGTTAATCGTGCTACTTATTAGCCCATACTATTGGAATAGCTGATCAATTAATTGTTTTTGACTTGTTGATTCTATGGTTGCAAAAGCTAAAAATTATTTATAATTTATAATTCCATCTTTTATAACCGAAATTTACTATTTTGTTAGTTTCGATATTACTAATGCAAGTACATATTGAGTGGGATATGAAAATTTTGTTAACCATCGACTTCTTTTAATTTCGGTGAGACAGTTTAAAGGTATAGTGAAGACTCCCCTTTGTTCAGAGCACGCACCAAATCAGCAGATCGGAAATCCCACCTGTTGACCAGTTTACAATAGCGTGGCGTCGCAGAGTCTGGGATGTTGACAGTTGGATTGAATAGGCGTTATGGCCCTAATCGGTAATGTTAATGATTCCTAGGGAATTCCGGAATCGGGATAGCTAGCGAATGAGAATTCAACTAAAAAAACTAGCTGTAACCTTAGCTAGTGTTCTCAGGAAACTGGAATCGTAACTGACCAAAAATTGGTTGGTGGGACCGTAACTGACCCCCAGGTATTAAAAGCCTACAATTTTAAGACACGGTGCTTTACCTTATAGTGGATAACAGAGATTCATCTTATTGCGTTGTATTAAAATAACGTCAGGAACGTCGCAGTAAAAAACGAACCATCGGTCAGCCAATAGGAATGATTACGAAAATTGTGCACTTTTATCTATAAAAATTATAGTTTGTACTTATCAGATGAAATTTCCTGTCTGCTTATGTTTCTGATTAAATTAAGTAATAATATACGATAATTACTCAATGCTAATTTGTCATTTTTAAAAATTACATTTGCTTTTTTAAATAAAAAATACATATCTGAGTCATGTTTTCAATTTTTTTTTCTGTGTGTCTGTAGTCGCTTAAAATTTATTTCATTTCATTCAAGTCATAATAAATTCGCAAAATTAATAAAACGTTTCACTTTTTAATTATTCGAAAACGTCTATTAATTCTAAAAGAAAATTAAAATTCTTTCTCATCTCCATTAGCGAAAAAGCAAAAATTTCTACCTGATCTCTTTAATTTTCTTATTTTTTAATAATATTCCATTTCATTCCTTTTAATCGAAGAGGTACATTCGACGATTATTTTCACTGTATAATAAAACCTATCTGAAAAAAGTTTTAATTAATTTTTAATAATAATGCAGCTTGCGTGGGCTCATTTTTTTTTTATTCTGTATCATTTTGCAAATGAAATTGGAGCCTTTGATCTAAAATTTCTAAAGCATAGATCGCTTTTGGAAAGCATAATTACAGTGGTTAGTGTATTAACAAAGAAGCGGCTATTTTTTAATTCTCCGATTAAAATTCAACAGTCATAATGCATAATAATAGGAGAACTGCCAAAACTATTCATACATTCAACAGAGTTGGATAAAAGTTCGTATTCGTAATTTAATTACAGTGAGCGTTGCCAGGGGAGAAATGTTGAGTAAAACTAATTATAACTTTAATTATTACGCTAGTTTGGAGACGGGAGATCAGTTTTAAACTTTGTCGCAAACGGAATTAATGAACAAGTAGATTAAAATCTTTCTATTGTGAGTAGCTTTTCAAGCAATACTTTTCTTTTTCTAACGAAAAATTATTGATTTAAGATAGAGGAATTATCTAAGAATTAGATTATTTTTTTCACACTTGTTAACACTTAGCATGGGGGTATACTTCACCGCCAATTTACGCTTGCCGCGTGAGTTTTTTCGTGAATCGCGCGAAAGTTTAGGTATTCAGAAAAATTGCAGTCAATCGAAAACTACTTTGTTTTTAGGAACGAAACTTTTTTCATTTTATACTTTAATATATACTGTATGATTATTTACCCCCCCCCCCAAAAAAAAAAAAATACAATTATTTTACGAATTTACAAAAATAAATGATTTTTAAAATTAAAGTCTTATAATCTGTCAGCCCCATAATTCTTCATCACTATCTTTGTCACGACGGATCACTTTATCAATTTTGTATTCAACAATAAAAAACCAAGCTTCGAATTGACAAAACACGACTCGTACGTTCTGGAGTTAGGAATTCGATAGAAGACGAAATAACGCAACCAAAGACTGAGTCACTCGGCAATCCTAATTTGTGGAAAGAATAAAAAATTCAAAGTGTTGCATAGCAACGCAAACAACACGCATATAATGTCACACATGCATATAATTATACGTATTTAGTAGATTTGTTATGGTGAGCGGGTATCCACCACAAATCTACTAAATACGTATTTTTACGTGACCCGCGTTCCAGTGACAGACTGCAAAAAAACGTAAAAATACGTTGCCCGCACGAAGTGTTAAGGGTATGGAAGCATAACTCGCTTTTAACTAGCAAACTTCGATAATCTCTTCTTTTTATCTGGCATAAACATTAAATAGCATTCATAAAATACAATATAACAAGTTACGTAATGTTTCATCACGTTTTTTTCACAGTTTCATGGTATTAAAACCTCTATAAATCGAGAAAATACTTTGCGATTTAAAAATAAAAGACAACCAGTTTTATGACAAACTGTTAATCGACAATCCCCAAAATTTTGAATTAAAAATTTACAGAATAATGCACTTGAAACATTCATAATACAATATACAAATTGTCCAACTGAAACATTTTTTAAAAGATTTTAGAGATAATTTTTAAAGATATTTTTAGAACTTTAAAATGAGGGTGTATAACAAAATCAAAGACAACGCATTTTTTTTTAAATTTTCATATTTTTTATGTAAGTTATTGTTAAGAACAACACATTTTATGAATATTCAAAATAACAAAAACTGATAGTAGAGGTTTGAACATTTAGGTTTGTTTCGATAGGTTTCAGCTACGGTCTACTAAGAGATAGCGAGACCGGAATCTACTACTTAAAGCTGATTTTGAAAGGATATGTACATCTATGCCGTCAGCGGGATTCAAACTCACGAACTCCGGTGCCGAAGCGGGTCCTCGTCATTTAAAAGCAGGCACGAAGCAGAAGATCTCCAGCCTGGGCCTCCCACCTGCAGAATTATCGTTTGGAAATTTTGAAGATATTGAGAGCACGAACCTATTTTAAGAGCCACAGCCGTCATTCATGAACACGGCCTATCTTAGTCCGGTTCGAGCCTCGATCTCACTACACTCTGGTTACAAAATCTCTGCCTTAGCCGATTGTGCTAATACATATTTGAAGTAGAAGTCAACTGAAGAAAATTAAACATTTTGCCTCCTGCAATTAAAGCCGAACGATGACCGAATGGTTAGGGTGCTGGCCTTTGGAACCGGAGTTCGTGGGTTCGAATCCCACTGCTGGCACGGATGTTCGTAGCCGTTCGGAATCGGATTTAAGCAGTAGGCCTGGTCTCATTAGCCCTCGTGATGCAAAAAGTAGACCGTAGCGCTCCAAAACCAAAACCAATCCTACAATTAAATATTTCCCTCTTTCATATACCATAAATTACGGAATTTTCAGAAAAAGGAGGGCAGGGAGCTTTGACAGATTTTTCCCTCTTGTGTGAGGATGGTAACTTCAGAAGGTTGAGAAGAATCCTTGGGCTAGAATATCATTTCACAATGAAATTTTAACCAACGAACTCCGATAACTACACCCTACCCATTCGGGTGAATGGATTTGTATAAAAATTAAAGGAAAAAAAGATAATTATTTTATATAGTTTAATCTCAGCTAACAACGTTTACGAAATTCTCTTAAGGTATCCGTCTACGTTAAAAACGTTATTTTTGCCAAAAATCATAATATTTTTTTTATTTCTGTATTGTAAAATTTCAACTTTTAGACTTCTAAATCTGTTTTGTCTTGTCTCTACGGCATTTTAAAGAAAAGTTACAGATGTCAAAATGAAACGGAAGTAGCGACTTCGGAACCGGAAGTTGTGAATTTAAAGAGCATTTTTCGGACAAAATTTTCTTAAATTTTCATGAAGATTAGTTTAAACATTTTTTTAGTATTTATGATAATTAGCAACTCGGTAATTAGAAAGTTTTAAAGCAAGAAAGTGTGGGGAATTTTATTAAACATGTACTTTAATTTTTTAATAGTTAAAGTTGCTTTCATAAACTTCCAATGCGTTTATCTCGGAACGGTATTTTTAATAAAATGTTGAAACCCGAAATATGATTTCTTAAAAAGTTCTTAAAATATTTTGTTGATAATTATTATGAATGCTTTTGATGGTATTTACTAGTGAATGACCTAAAAGCTTCAAATTTGGATCATTTTTAACGATGTTACACTCATAGTTAGGTATAAAGGTAATGAAAATTCGTTAAAAATTCAGTGTGTATGATTTTGAAGGACCAACATTTTTTACCAAATGTAAATTAAGCAAAGGTTTTAGGTGATTCACTAGTCCAGTGTATAAGAGTTGTGTTGCATCCCCTATATAATAATAGCCTAAGGTGTCTGTCGGCAAATTTTTGAAGCGGTTGTACCTGGAATGGATTCCTCGGCTAAGGGCAGGCGATTAAATTTATCAATTTATTCACGTAATAAATAGGTAAAAATAACATTTTTTTTCTAGCATTATGACGTCATTCCTTTAACCATCTCATATAATCATTTCTTGTTTTAAATTATTTAAATATCGCGTGCATTATTTTCATACGTTTTATCGCTGAACTTACATTATAAGCAAATAATTTTCTTTTATATTTGACTTAAATAATAGATTAAGTATATAAGTGATAATTTTAAATTCAATCATCGATTATTTTTTGTTGTAATGAAAATTTTATCATCGGTATTAACAATAAATTCTTTTCATATAAGTCGAGTACTACTAAATATCTAACTTTTAATTTATATATATTTGGAAATTAAGAAGTTTGTTTGTTTGTTATACATAACCACATGGTTTGACTAAATGAATTCCATGTGATTCTAAACTGCATTACAGGATCGGGAGACTCTAGAGGAGTATGACGATAAATAAACTATTGAGAGTGAACCAGATAATTCTCAGCCAAAAAACAAACCATTTTATTACCTGCCTCATTGGGTACTTAACAGTTCTGGAATATTAAAAATTTTACTGATCCCGTCATATGATGGGCTATATGCTAGTATTGAAATAATTTAATTTATTAAAAAATTAGACCTTTTGAAAAAACCCGATTTTTTTACTCAATTTTCTTCATTTATTAGAAATTTTATAAAAACTTCTCCAGGAATAAATTTTTTAAGTGCAATTTATAATATAAAAAATAAATCTAAAAATGCAAAAACATGAACTAATTTCCACGTTTAAAGAAAAAAGTTCTCCGAACGTAGACGGATACCTTAAGTATGTTACTTGTGTTTGAAAATGAGTTTAAAAATGTTTTTAGTTTGTTTTCCTTTATCGCGAGCACACTTTCGTCCAATTCCGATTTAAAATCGCCTTACTACTTCTTAAACAAGTTAACTTTGTTGACTCTAAGCCTCGGTTCAAGTAAGATAAAAAGATGTTTCATCACAAATGAGCAACTGAAGAGCAGATATTAAGCCGACTTCTCTTTCCGAAGTCGTTATCTTACTACTAGCAAACGGCTCTCTTCCTTTTTCGAATCATCTTGTTTGAATAATTCATTTTTTTTCTTCGCTCAGTCGTTTTAATGCGTGATTAATTGCGAAAAATGTTTAAAGTATTCAGTTTGCTTCTCTATGTCTTACAGCAGTAAAGAGCTTTCCAATTTTGTTTGCAACTTTTTTTTCCTATTACCTTTTTTATCTAGTATTTTTTTTTCTTTTCAAGCACAAAAACGAATTTCTTTATTGTGATTTTGTTAGTTCTCAGAGGCTGTTATTTTGAGCATCTTTTATGTTTCAAGTAATGTTCATTGCCATTTTCGTCACTGTAATTACTTTTAAGTCTGCACACATTCTTATACACAGACACAAACAGAAATATTCATCTTGAGTAGCCGCAGGCTGAATTTATTTTCCAGCGATGATTTTCAAGTGAATTTTTTTTCTCGTTTCGCATTGTAAAAGCGTTTAGTTTGTTTTTTTTTACTTCTGTTACCTATTTTGTTATTTCATTTTAAACGCTTGAACAGTTAATATTCTTATTTATCTCGAGTATTATAAATTCGAGACAACTACTCGGGTTTCGTGGTGGTTTTATTTTATAGCAACAGAAAGTTCTGTATTCTTTTAGAACATAGTTCTCTAAATTTTGTAACTTCTGTTTTTGGGTAAAAACTAAGAGAAGACGGTGTAACGTCAAGGACTATTATTAATAAATGTACATCTTTTATTATAGTATACTAATACGCAGTATTTCATTTTGAGATCACTCTTATTTAAGTTGTAGGTTAATACCTAGTATTTTAAACTGCGTTATCAAGCGGACGTATTTTAATGTATTGTACCTTTACAAAATTCTAATATATTATGACGACTTCAATGTTCTTGAGCGAAGATGTAGCGTGAAGAAGGATCACAGACTTAACGGAATTGGAAATCACTTATTTTCTGGAGTAAATACCGGTTATATACAAAGGGATTCTAATCTCCCAAAACAAGTCGAAATGTAAAGGATTGTTCCTTGCATAACATTACCACGAAAATCACAGTCGGAAAAAAGATTAAATAATCTCACACAATGAGGAGGCTCTTCCAGGGAGCAATTCAAACCCAATCTATCCCCCGTTTGGTTTTCGAGACCTTGCCGTTCCGTATATGAGAGGAATTTACGAGTCTCCCGAACGCGATCACTAAAAAGCTGGCTCCGGTCAAACGACGCGGAAGTTTCCACGAGGTCAAAGCACCTACGTAAAAAAAATATCGAAAAGGCCCCGAGTCGCAAAAATCCTACGCTTTTCATACCTGGGGGTCAGTTATGATCCCGCCAACCGTTTTTCGGGCAATTACGATTCCAGTTAGAGAACTCCAGGTAAGTTTACAGCTAGTTTTTTTAGTTGAATTCTCACTCGCTGGCTGTCCCGATTCTGGAATATCGATGCAATCTTCTGGAATTGAACAAAATGGCAATCTTCTGGAACAATGCACCCCATTTCGAAATTTGGAAGATTATATTGCGGAGTCCCAGAATAATCGATTGTTTATGAACCAGTGAAGGTACTATATATTAAACTAGATGATTATTGATGAATTTTCGATTATCCGAAGTTGGTTCGGTCCCAATGACTTTGGATAATCGAGGTTCTACTGTAGTTCCTGTTTTCTATTTAGTTCCAATTCTGAACATTTACATGAGAGATTAAAAATGAAAACCCTTTATGACATTTTATTAACTGCATTTATTAATAAGATACAAATAAAATGCATCTGAAAATAAGAAAAAAACTTTTTCTTTGCGACTTAATGATACTGAAATATTTTCTGTCACCCAAACTCATCACGAATACACAAAATGTTACTTTCATTTAAGTAATTCGGAACCGGAAAAAAGGAAAGAAAACGAAGTAGTTAAAAATTTGCATGAAGTCAATCTGTGAAGACATGCCTCGTGACATTTCAGTTTACTTTGGAAAATGAAATAACCAATAGTGAGTGAAACCATCCGTTTGGCATTAGCGACAGCTGGTGGAAATACCTTTTGGCACCGGTTCAAAACAAGTCCATTACCTGCAGACCATTTTCTGTACACATTTCATTTTTAACCATTTCTTACACTTACATACATTTCCCCGACGCATAATCGCAGGTTTGGGGCCATTATACTTTTCCGTTCCCGGGAAACTCGCAAAAATGAGCGATACAGACGCGGCTCGTGCCATTGATGTTCTCAAATTAAATATTTTTCATAATGTCGGGAATTGAAATAAAAAGCAATTAAATGTTCGTAATTTTTCTGGACGGAATACTGTTATCACCGAGAGAATTTATCTGTAGAGACGGAAAAAAACAGGAATGCAGGAATTTTAAAAATGACGTACCTTCATAAATTGAAAGATGTCTGAAACACTAATCGTGAAATACCAAAATTTAATCGGAAACAGCGATGAAGAGCCTAAATTGGGTTATTTTGCTTTAAAAATATTCTCTTTATTTAAAACAATTTATTAAAACTGTTAGGGGAACATAATAGCTTTAGACGATACAAAAGTTAAACAAATGAATCATTAGTGTAACAATACCCAAAAAGGAAATTCATTTTATTGGATTAGGTGACAACTCAAAAGGGACGTGAAAATTTGAACTTTTTAATAAAACATGTTATGGTTAGTCCACATTTGCTAGATCCCCAGTGGGCATAGAGCCAAAATGGCTCGCAGTAGGAGAGGACAACTCGGGACGTTAGACCAGGACGTCAAAATTCCAGGCGGTATATCGGCTGTGACTGATAAAATATTGATGTGTTAACACTTTGCCTCATAAAAAAACTGCCAAAAAATCGCCAAGTTTGGCGGGAAAAAAACACGGTGTCTGTAATGCATCTGTACCTATTCATTTCCCGAAAGTCGTCGGCATTAGATGGAAAAAGGGCTTCTGATACAAGAGATTTTGACCAAACATATGAAATGACTTTTTGTTCCGAAAAGATCAATTTACAAGTTTCATTATCGAAAGACATTTCCGAATAACGTAATTACTTTACTGCACTAAACCTGATTTTGTTATATACCCTTATTTTAAATTTCTTTAAAAAATGTCTTTAAAAATATCTTTAAACTCTTAAAAAAATATTTTTTAGTTTGACACTTTGGGTAATGTATTATGAATGTGTCATGTGCATTATTCTGTGTACTTCTAATTCAAAATTTTGGAGATTGTCCATTAACAAATTTCTACTAAAACAGGCTCTCTTTTTTTTAAATCGCAAGTAATTTCTCGATTTATATAGAGGTTTTAATACCATGAAACGGTGAAAAACACGTGCTAAAACATTACGTAACTTGCTATATTGTATTATATAAATGCTATTTAACGTTAATGCGAGATAAAAAAAAAAGAAAAGAAAATCGAAGTTTGCTCTTCAAAAGCGAGTTATGCTTCCATACCCTTAAAAATTTGAGTGCGGGCAACGTATTTTTACGTTTTTTGCAGTCCGTCACTGGACCGCGGGTCACGTAAAAATACGTATGTAGTAGATTTGTGGTGGATACCCGCTAACCACCCCAAATCTGCTAAATACGAATAATCATATGCATGTGTGACATTACAGGCGTGTAGTTTGCATTGCTCTGTAACGCTTTGCATTTTTTCTTTCCACAAGTTAGGATCGTCGAGTGGCTCGGTCTTTTGTTGCGTTGTTCCGTCTTCCATCGAATTCCTAGCTCCAGAACGTACAAGTCGTGTTTTGTTCATTTGAAGCTTGTTTTTTTATTGTTGAATACAAAATGGATAAAATGAGCCGTCGTGATAAAGATAGTGATGAAGAAATAGATGCTGACAGATGATCGGACTTTCATTTTAAAAATCGTTTATTTTTGTGATTTCGTAAAAATATTTTTTTCTTTGTTAAATAATCATACAGTATATATTAAAATGCAAAATAAAACATAGAAACAAATTTGTTCATAGAAACAAAGTAGTTTTCGATTGACTGCGATTTTTCTGAATAACTAAACTTTCGCGCGATTCACGATAAAACGCCCGCTGCACGCGTAAGTTAGCCATGAAGTATATCCCTATGCCAAGTGTTAAGATTCCAAAACGGCACGGTGGCTCAGAATCTTCATAAATTTAACGACCACTGGTTTAAATTACGGAATAAATTACATTTAATGACATCTAACCAAAGGGAAGCAGCAGGAATGCTAAGAGTCACGGATATCTCTGAGAAACTTTTGACAATGACCATTCCTATGACTTGACAGCAAGAAAACAGGAAATGGGCTTTATTCGAACATGTGTTTTTTGTCAGAACTACCTCGAATTTCGTTCCGGAAAAGCATACTTCATACTCAACATTTTCATTACTTTGGAAACTAAAATCTTTTCATATTTAAAAAAAAATATCTCTGGGAAATAAAATCTTCAATACGTGTTTTGCGAGAAATATTTTGCAGTTAAAAACAGGGTTGCCATGGATGATTTAAATCTTGATTTAAATCAGTTGACTTTTTTAAAAAATCACCCATTTAAATAATTTTTTTCACTTCTTTTAAAACCTATATTACAGACAAGAGTATACATAGTTCCATATTTCTGTAGAACTTTTTCGTTAATGATTGACACGAAAAATAAATATCATTCACAAATTACTGACGAAAATCTACTCTTGGTATTAAGGATTGCTACAAGTGATTGGGATCCAAATTTTGAAGAAATAATATCGAATGAACATTCCAGATTTCACGTTTCGCATTAACCAAAACAATTCTATTTTAACGTTTGATGTTTGTCTTTTCTTTTTATAATTCTATTTACTATTATATTAACAAAATGTAATATAAATATAAAAATGTAATAACTGTGATCAAAATAAAATAACTTGTATCGGTAAGATATATAAATAAATATCAAAATAAAATCTTTCATTAACAGATTTATTTAATGACCATTAATTTAATATAATGAATCCTATTTCTTTAAAAATGACGTGACATATTTTACTGGGCACAAATGGTTCGCATATACACCTAAGTAAGACATTTTTTTATTACTATTATCTTTTATGAACTGTCAAATTTCTCTGTCCAATTGCTTTAAAATGATACTTACTGTTTTTGTCAAGGAAATTCCTTGGGAAGGAAAAAAAACTCCCCCCAAAACATTCGCGTGTGCACAGCATACGCGGTAGAGTCCTCCGGCCCGGAAGACGTTTTGAAAATTTCATTTTGGCCCGCGATTAAAAGTATTTGCCCACCCCTGGCCTAGGCCATATCGAATATAAATCCAATACGATTACCGCCGAGATCTCTCTAGTGTCGGATGCATGCTGTTTCGCTCTCTTTTTTTACCATTTACACTCTTACTAAATAGTGAGTAGTGATGCAAAGAAACTGACATGCTCGTTACTCAATCAAATCACTGCTTATTCGATTGATAAAATTTGAATTTAATACGAAAGACCTGAACTTGATTATTTCAGAACAACGAATGATATGTTCTTTTTATTTCAATTCTACCATTTTAAAAGTTCCTTTTCCCTTTAAACTGCCAAGTATCGAACAATACTAATGACCCAGAAAAATAGAAGCTTCTTATGAGAATATAGGACATCTCTATGATAAGAGACTAAAAAAGGAACTTTTTCCAGCGTCACATCTCATTAGTTTCGAGACTATCAGCAAAATACATCACATGAGCTGTGGGAAGAAACGTTCTCTGGAGATTTAAACGTTATCCATCTTTTACGCTGTTCAACCCTTTGTTAATTTGATAGGCCTAAATCAACTCAATATTAATTTGTATAAAAAGACCTAATTTAAGATATTTTTTAATCCCTTGCTATTTATTTGGTTATGTCTCCTATATAATAATATCCTAAGTTATCTGTCCGCCTGTCCTCGAATTGATGAAGCGGTTGGACCTGAAATGGATAGAGGCATCCATATTGGATTCTTAGGGTTTGCAAAATTTAAAGCGAGAAAAGTTTATCTATCGATCGATCTGATTCTAAAATAAATTAGTATAAATATGCTTCATATCACGACGAAAAATATTGTGTTTAAAACGTTCAAAATCCACTCCTTCCCTATTTTTGAGCGTTCATCATTTCGAGCCCTATTTTCCCCGGTTAAGAGCAGGCGATTATATTTATCACATAATAAATAGGTAAAAATAACATTGTTTTTTAGCATGATGACGTTATTCCATCTCATTGAATCATATCTTATTTTAAATTACTTAAATATCGTCTGCATTATTTTCATACGTTATATCACTGAACTTAGATATGACATCAATAATTTAATTTTAAATTTAGATTAAATATTAGATTAAGTCTATATGTTTTTATTTTAAATTTGATCTTCGATTATTTCTTGTTGCAATGAAAATTATTTCACTGGTATTAACAACAAATTATTCCGGTTAACTATTCAACCAGAACCATTTCCGGTCCAACAATTCAACCGGTATTAACAACAAACTCCAGGGTATAGTGGAAATGATAGTTTTATTCATTTACTTCTATTAATTACTATGGAAAAAAAAGGACAAATTTTAGACGGGACGATAAATTCAATTGGGAAGATAATTTCGACACAGCTAAGAAAACTTTGAATTATGTTTTTAAATGAATTCAACCTGTTTCTAAACTGCATTAACTGTATTGGGAAAATTTAGAGGAGTTTGAAGATAAATAAATTATTGAGCGTGTACACGATATTCCTCAGCGAAAAAACAAACCATTTTTATACCTGCCTCATAATGTACTTTAAAATTTTGGAAAATTAAAAATTTCACTGATACCGTCATATGAAGGGCTACATGATAGTTTACAAGTAAACATGAAACTAGCGTTAAGTGGTCTCAAATACATTACGGCTTTCATCCTTAAGCACTTCCACCCCTTAAGATAAGTCTGTGCAAGCCATATTCTTCTCGTTCACTGTTTACTAAGGGAAAAAATAAAAACCCTTCTAAACGGTTCACCTTTTAAGAACTCTTAAATATATATACAACACGTGACAGAACAGAAAATTCTCTAAGATGATATATATTACTTTTTTAACATATTGTATGCGGGATACGTACTAGTACGTTTTCTGATGATTGATACTTGGGCGCGGGTCAAGTACTAGTAAGGGTTAGTGTAACAACATGGTTTGTTTGTGGGTACAAAAATAACGGCATAGACAGGAAAACGAAGCCGACTGTCTTTGTCTACTACATAGATATTGGAAAAATTGAGACAAATAAAAACTAGTTTTTACATTATTAGTTTTATGATTGCTCTTTTTCTTATAATGTAAAAATATTTATATATAACATAATTCAAAAAAATGAAAACTATATACTACTACTTCTATTTGATTTTTCATATTGACGATACTATTATAAATTTATCCACTAAAATATATTTGTTTACAAAAATCTTATGGTTTATATATATATATATATATATATATATATATATATATATATATATATATATATATATATATATATATATATATATGTTTCTTGTTGCAATGAAAATTTTAAAATATATATTTTTTCATATATATATGTATTTGTTTATATATTTCAATATAAAATACGAAAAGTTGGTTAAAAAATGAAATAATTTTCGATTTATTGAGATTGAACTGAATAAATACAACTTATCTGCCGGTTTCTCAATGTAGATGCCACTGCCAGCGTGATCGTCCAGTTTACTGCCGTCCGTATATGTCTGACATTATCAGGGATCTCATTTATGATCTCCAAACACAACCCCTTAAGATGAGCTGAGATCAAATCATTCTGCATGATCGGGATAGAGAGTTCCAAGTGGTAATGAATTATTTTAACGCTTGTACTAAGTAAATTAAAAAAAAAACAGGTATTTAAGTTTGGTTTGGTTTTGGAGCGCTACTGTCTACTTTTTGCAACACGAGGGCTAATGAAACCAGGACCTACTGCTTAAAGCCGATTCCGAACGGCTACGAACATCCATGGCCCAGTGGAATTCGAACCCATGAACTCCGGTACAGAAGGCCAGCACCCTAACCATTCGGCCATCATTCGGTAAAGTCAGGTATTTAATTTTATATCAATATTTTTCACATGTTTATCAGGGGTATTTATAATTGATATGGGATTCATTTACGCATCAAACAGAATTTTTTTTAATATTTTTAATATATTTTCTGATCGCAGATATGCGCGCTAAAAGTTGAAAAGAATCTTGCAATGTAGGGCTAATAGTCTAAGCTTAACAAAATGTTCATCAAGAACGGAGCAAAATGTCATAAAAAATCAATTGCAATTATATCCTGGTCAGTTTTGAAGTGCTGATTTAAGAAAAATATTTAAAAACTACGGAATCGCAATCCCATCGTGAAGTATGCAGAGCAAAGGGCGAAGTTACAACTAAGAAAAGTTATCCAATCGATAAACTACTAGGAAAGCAATCACTTCATCGTCAATGAGTTCACACAAAAAGAGGTTCATTAAAAAATTGTTTGTTACAACTGATAAAAACATGTACACAAGATGGAACATATTTTTACGCTGATAGTCAATGAAAGGAATAATCGAACAGCAATCAATTGGATCACGTTCCCTTTTGGGTTTTTATCTACGAACTAGCATAAAGCCCGTTATGTTTCGGGATCGGTAAAATTTAATTTTCTAGAATTGTAAAGAACTCTATGAGGCAGGTAAAAAAATGGTTTGTTTTATGGATGAGAATTATCTGGTAAAAGCTCAATAATTTGTTTATCTTCATATTCCTCTAAAGTCTCCCGATACTTTGAATGCAGTTTAGAATCAAGCTGAATTCATTAAGTCAAACTGTGTGGTTATGTAGGAAAAACAAACACACAAACTTCTTAACTTTCAGAGATATATAACTTAAACATTAGATATTTATCAGTCCTTAAAATAGACTCCTTTTATAAAACAAATTTGTTGTTAATACCGGTGATAAAATTTTCATGGCAACAAAAAATAATCGACGATTCAATTTAAAACTATTCCATATGTACCTAATTATTATTTAGGCCAAATATAAAAAAATATTACTTACGTCATATTTAAGTTCAGTGATAAAACGGATGAAAATGATGCAAACGATATTTAAATAATTTAAAATAAGAAATGATTAAATGAGACGGAATGACGTCATAATGCTAAAAAAATGTTAGTTTTACCTATTTATGTAAAAATGTGATATATTGATAAATTTAATCACCTGCTCATAACTGGGGGAAATAGGGCTCGAAATAATGGCATTACACGCTCGAAAAGAGGGGTAAGTGAACGTTTTAAAGACGACAGTATTTTTTAATGGGATATGAAGCCTATTTATAGCAATTTATTTTTAGAATGGAATCGATAGTTAAGGAGAAGATAAACTTTACTTGATTCAAATTTTGCTAATCCTAACTCATCAAGAATCCAATATGGATGTCTCTATCCATTCCAGGTCCAACCGCTTCAGAAATTCTAGGACAGATAACTTGGGCATTATTATTATAATATAGGTGATTATTTTGTCAAAACAGATCGCGTAAGGAGAGGTTTTACAGTAAACAACTTTTTTTCCGAAAGTAAGTTGTACAATAATTACTACGTAATGAAAAAAACCAAAATTACTTAGAATGATTTGAAATTCTTATCTCCACACATCGAAAATAAAATGGAACGCGAGAACTTTATTACATCCTTAAAAAGTATGCTGTTAGCCATGGTCTTATCTTCGATTTCTCCTTTAAAAAGAAAAAAATCTCGAGAGGTTCGAAAAAAGAAATAAAAAGCTGAAATTGCACTTGAAAACAAGAGTTTGGTGAAGTAGGATTTTTTTCGCCTTTACTTGAGAATGACAAGCGATTAATAAACTAGGAATTGTTTTTAAAGTGCTTTTCAAATCGGGTGGTTCCAATTAAACACGTTTCACAATCGATGATAAGACGTTCTTTTTTTTACTTCTCTGGAAAAAGTAAAGGAAGTATTGTAAACTCGAAAAATGTGGTGTTCACATTAGTAAGTATCCATTTTGGTTGATTGGTTGGGAGCGTTGCGATCTACTGTTTTGCTACCCGAGGTCTAATAAGACCGGGACCTACTGCTTAACCCTTCAACAGTTTCATTTTTTCCAGAATTCGGTTAAAAAAAATGGTCACATTTTTTTATTCCATTTTTTAGTTCATTAAAGATATGTTAATAAAATTAACATGACGAATATTTTTAAGCATTTATTACAACTTTTTTTCTTTCTATGAAAGCATCATAGAACTGAAGTTTACCATTAGTCTCGTAGATATCCAAGTTTATTTTTGGAACTCCGGTAAAAGCAAATCTAGGAGGCGAATCCGAAGGATTATCCCAATTAATTTTAAAAAATTGTCTCGCTTGACTGATTCCATCTGTATTACTATCATAGTCGCTACTATCCAGGTCATCTAGTCAACTTTTGCTACTATCATTTACAGATAATTCAGTTTCTGATTCCGAGTCACAGTTCGAATTACAAGAAATGAGCCCCATACGTCTGAATTATCCATTATTTAAAAGTAAAAATATATTATTCAACTCTTACATCCATAAAATTATCAGGCGTTTAGTAAAATACAACGAGAAAGCTATACACTGAAAGATAACAATTCGTCTTCTCATACAAAACATGCGAAAAAACCCGCATTTGATCCAATCACAGTATAAAATACAATAAACTGCAAACTATCATTTACTGGACATCTATTCGAATAATTTGTTACTAAAATTGGAAAAAATACGGCCGAAACAGTGCAAGCGAAATAGAAATCAGATTGCCCGTACGCCTTACGGGCAAATCAGTAAAGGCCCGAAAGCTGTGCCCGTACGGGGTATGGGAAAAACAGGGAAGTGGTTAAAGGCGTGTACTACCTGTAACCAGCCACCCACCCGAAGTCGGGTGTAGGGTGTTAAATCGCTGGTTTGGTCTGACCGTCCGGCAACAATACGTTACGCAGGGGCCAAGTCAGCATTCCGTCTATATAATTTAAAACAACAAATAAATGTAGACAATCTAGGCAATTAGGTACAACCAATGCAGTTTCCAGAAGTGCGGGGGATACTCCGCAGGAGTCTTGTCCAGGTTAATAGTCCGGTGTACTACATGGAACTTTCTGACCTGAGATCAGGTGTTGGTTAAGGAAGCAATAACTGCACAGGGCAATTGGGATGGCCATTCGTGAAGGGGTACTTTGCCCCTTGCGGTGTGGTTTTAGGTTAAAATCCTCATGGCCGCACGATGGCGTCTTGATCAGAGGTGAGCCAGTCAACCAGGATCCTGGCCTTCCTTATCAGTACCGGGTTTTTGATTAGGCTCTCTGCTCTGAAAGGCTACGAACATTTATGTCAGAAGCTGGATTCAAACCCACAAACTCTGGTACCAAAAAGCAGCACCTTACCTTTCGACCATCGTTCTTAATGAGACAGGAACCTACTTATAAAAATCAATTAAGAACGGCTATGAATATCGATACTAGCCGTGGGATTCAAACCCTTGAACTTCATTACCGAATAGCAGCGCCTTGTCTGTACGGCTATAATCATTTTGAGAATGCCTGAATTAATTTTGAGGCCCTAGTTTTAGCTTTACGAGAAGATTTTGACTCTGGGACTTTAAATACTGAATTTAACCATGCCTGGATACATTTTGACGAGTTGAGTTGAGTTGAGAGAGATAAAGAGAGAGAGAGAGAGAAATTATTTTTCAAACGTGACATATATGTACACACACACACGAACACTACTCGTTGGATAAATTCGTTCCTTGTAGAATTACCATTATTTCAATTTTGGGTTTTAAACAAAAGGGAATTAACTTTTCTTTTTGAATCGGAGGACTGTATTTCACATTCAAATAAAATGAATTTCGATAAAGTTTAAAAGGAAATGTACATAATTAAAGTATATACAAGGAAGTCACGTGAAATCCCCATCAGATTTCTTCAAACGTTACCGTAAATCATATGCATCAAGAAATTTGGAAGATTATTTTATAAAGGTTTCTTATAAATATGCGCATTAAAATTCTCTTCAATTGCATCTTTCAAAAATAAAATTTTCAAAATTTCAATAATGTGAAAAATAAAACATAGTTTAATCCTAAACTTGTAAGAACGAAAAAAATTCTGATAATATTCTGTTCTTATCAACATAATCGTCTATCTCGTGACTGGTCTCCGACGAACTAAATGAGATGGCGCAGGCGATTTTATGGCAGCAATAAATTTTATATAAAAAATTTCCAACAGAATGAGCTGCCAAAGGAATTAAAAGAAAGTAAAAACGCTCATAAGTTTGAGTCCAGATATCATGAGAGGATATCAATCATTGCAGTAAAAGCACGATTTTAATATAATAGTCATTCATTTTAACTCGGGAAAGGCGTACTCTACCACATAATTTAACCAACGTCATTTTACTGCATTGCTGATATAAACGGAAAATCAAATGGGTATGGAAGCCTACATTTACGATAAGGCTGCAATGTCTAAGTTGGGAAAGATACATTCATTTGTTTCAAATGCTTCCATATCAAGAAGGTTTTTAACTAAAAATAATCATATTTCGTTTGGAAAGCTGTGATAAACATTTTGCTTTCAGTAGGGCTAACTGCACCGAGTTTGGCTTTTTATTTCGAGCGCTACCATCCACTTCATATGAAACCTGATCCTACTGCTTAAAGCCAATCCCGAACAGCTACAAACACCTATGCCTGAAGTGAAATTCGAACCCATGCACTCTGATTACCCACGAAAGCACTTTATTTAATAAATCCTCTTTTGGCCTTAACTAGACCGAGATCTGTTTCTTAAACCTGTATATATAAAAGATATGGGTTTCAAACCCACAGGATCCTCTGAGGAAAGATTTCGCCTTAACACTGGATTTACGGAGGTTGATCTTATACCTATTTTTACTAAGTGAACCAATTGGACTCATACAAGAAAATTCAAGTTTTTTTGCAAAGAAAATAGTTCCCAATTAATTTAAATAAAATGTTTATTATCCAAAAATTCATAGAAAACATTTTTTACAAATAAAATGTGTTTTTGAAACCCATTTTCCGCAAACATTTCTAGTACATTTAGCACAATGGTTTCTACATCTGTTTCTTTTGCACGATTGTGGAACTCGACAATTCTTCCGTGGGTCAATAGCATGAATTTTTGTCATTGGAAGTGTTCTCTACTTCTTCTCTATATTTACTTCTTAGCTCTTCAGCCAATTGGAAAATATCCCAGGCCTGATAGGACCAACAAATTTCATGTTATGCGATTATAACTGTTAAACCATTCCATGAGTCCAATTGGCTCACAACCGGGAAAATAGGTATACCCCATTTGATAATGCGAAACGAAGGTGTTTTTCGTTTTTGGTTTATGCCTAACCGTGTTAGTAGACGTTTTGTTAAAAGTTTTTATTGAATACAATGCAAATTGCTATTAAGAGAGGAAGTGTTCATCTAGGCATTATATCAGTCCGAATTTTTTTTTAATCACTATTCCACTGCTAATCGTTATTCTGTGATGCGAGATAAGCAGTCAGGAAAGTTTATTGAGGAAACTAGTCGAAACTAATTTAGAAAGAGTAAAAATTTTTTCAAAATTCAAGTTACCTTGTTTGTATATACAGACTTAACACAGAACATTGTCAATGTTCATTTAAACGTGATTTAAATAAGTATTGCTATTCAAATTTGAGCATTGACATTCTTCGTGGTTACAATACTTCCGTTTACTTTGTACAAGGACTTTCAAGGTACCTTTTACTTTTTACTTGAAGTCATTCTGAAGGAGAATGATTACGGAAATCTCTGGATTCTGACTGATAGCCGACGTTCAATGGAACATCTTAATAATTGAATCCATATTGGTGATAAGACAAGTGTATCTATCCTTCACACTTGAAACGCACCTCACCTCAACATTATATTTCCAGTGGATCCCTTCCCATGTGGAGCTATCTGGTAACGAGAAGGCAGACTGTCTGGCAAAGGACGGTTGCTGCCAGCCAGCTTCTTCATCTGATGAACCTACCTACCTAGAACATTTTACTCAAATGAAAATCATAAACAGGAGGACTTGTCTAGTGCCTCCTACTCACGATTGGTATAGGGGTGGAAAGCCGGGACACTCGTTGGTTCTTCCATATGACAGAAAAATCAATACTTGCCTTTCACGCCTTGCCCGTGAACAATTAAAATGTTTTATTTTTTCTCTGGGTATAAAATCCTACCCTCTTAGCTCAAAATACTCCCAACATCAGGCTTCTGCTGAACATATTTTAAGCTGCTTGGGACTTCTTTGGGAGGGAATTTACACTTCTCCCCTCCTTGTTTCCGACTTTTTAATCGTCAACGGATTTATGAATCTGGTCTGAGGCCATCAAGCCATTGGGGATAAGTAACAAAAATACTGTGTACAAGGAAGTAAATACCTAAAGCATATGTTCGAAATATTCAACATAATATACTCCGGGGAGTCGTTAATTATAGCTTAAAATATTCTAACATGCCTGTGAACGGCAAGTAAACACACCGAATCAGTCACAAATCAATATAACTATTCCCGTTTCGCGATCCTAAATTTCTCCTGAAAATTTGAAAGTCTGCCAGGCTGCTACACACCCCCATACTCCACAAAAAAGAACACCACAATTTACTTCCACAAGCCGATATCGAATGGAGAATTGAGTTTCTAATCTATCACGATAACGACCCTGTTAACAGATGGTAATAAACAGACAAAGCAATATAACCATTCACGTTTCGTAGCCACAAATTTAGTTTCGAAATTTGAAAGTTTGCCAGAAGATTCAGAGTTCTTTCACAGGGACGTGACGTAGAGAAGAAAAGCGATCAAAGGCCTCCCTCCGGAAAATTTCTAACAAACCATAACTTAATGGATAAGCTTTAGCTGGGTACAAACAGCTTGAACACTCCAAAAGATCTATATGCCTTACGTGTTCACATTTCTATTGGCTAATCCAAAAATATGTCAATAAAAATATTTCACATGGCTGTTGTACTTTACAGCAGCTGAAAAGGAAAAGCCTTCTGTACTACACAAGAATTACTCGATGACAAGGATATACAGTAGAACCTC
>CM063509.1:9414269-9449269 GCA_032207245.1 Pardosa pseudoannulata
GTACAATATACAACAGAAAATTGGAACCGTGTTTTAAATCAGGTATTCAAAGTTTATAATCATTGTTACTAGCATTACCGTATAAAATGCAATAGTAATGAAATATAGATGCCGTCATACTTTTATTGAATAAGATATTTATTTCTATTTTCTTCCTCGAATCTCTGATTTTATCCATAAGTATGTAATGTAATTATAGGAATCAGTACAAATAATTCCGTATATAAAAGTGCATCCTGATTTTTTTTTGTTTTAAATATTTAAAAAAAAAATCATTTTTTACATTATCCACGAGTAAATACAGTATATATAAAAAAAACTACAAACATTTTTGTACATTTTGGTATCAATAGTTATGTCAGATCTTAAATGGAATGAAAATTATAGTGAATTAAACAATTTGCACCATCTGTCACTTTTGTACATAATTTAAACACGTTTTTCTCAGGTTTCACATATAGTCAGCGCATATCTTAAAGCTATTCCTAACTGTTACATGAAAATTCGTATGCTGGTGCATGTAACACAAACTATGACTTATACACTAATATAAATTTCATACTTTTAATATTGAAAATTTAGACTATTTTAATATTGTTTAAATTTCTCAACACTATTTACATATATGTAGTTTATAACATGTATGTATTTTAAATGACTAAAGATATAGAACGATCAATATTGTTAAAAGAATTATATTGTGAATTAGAATATTTTCTGATGCTTAAAATGTAAGATTTGCATTCTGATAAGGAACGATGGTCGAATGGGTAGGGTGCTGTTATTCGGTACCGGACTTGGCGTGTTCTAACCCTGCTGCTGGCATGGGCGTCCATAGACATTCATATTCGGCTCTGAGCAGTATGTCCCGTTTTCAATAACACTTGTGTAGCAAAATTATATACCGTAGTAGAACGAAAATAGAAGATTAAAAAAAATCTCATTTCTATGAAATAATATTCAGTTTATAATGAAAACTTAACATCTTAATATACATAAGTAGTAAAAAAGTTAGTTTTCTTTCAGAAGTCTTAAGATTTTTAATTGCTAAAAAAAGCTACTTTCAGTTTATTTTTAAACTCATCAAAAATCCTGATATATTTTTAGAGTTCTTCAAAATAGTTAACTTTAAACGGAAAGCTTAGAGTTCTATCCAAAAATAAATGAACGGTTAATGTGTATTACGCAAAACTATTGTAGAAATTAAAATTTTATAGTGAAATGAATTACTAAAGGATTGTGGATTATGATCAAGCGAGGCTGTAAAACTCTTGAAAGTAAGTGTTCGACAAACAATTCACGTCGCATGTTTAATATTCCATTCAAATTTTTCAATCAAGAGGAAGAAACATTTGGGAAATAGCTCCAAAAGAGCCAGAAAGAAAGAAGTATTGTTCAAAGCTACTGGAATATATCCGACACAGTCAACAAAAGCGGCGGTTCAACTAATCTCTTTAGCTGGGGATTACGTACAGGGATTTAGAGATACGTTTTTTCCCTGCCATCTTTCCCTACTTTACCATTCTGAAGAAGTCATTACAGATGTTCAAACTGGAAGTATTTTGGGATACAGCCACGGCAGGCGATTTTTTCTTTTTTTCTGCTGATGGCGTAAACTGCTCGGAGGTGAGAAATTTATTAAAGAGGCGGGATTAATTTTGCAGTTTTTAGGAGCAATAAATAAGCGACCCGTGCATAAGGCCTTCTTTATATACCACTCGCACATGGATTCTGGCGTCGAATTACACGTTTTTCATGGGCTGCGGAATTATAAACATTATTCATTAATATAAAGCTTACATTACTTACATTTTTTTCTCTCCTAGAGGAAGAAAAAAAATTTTTTTTGTTCCTCAAATATAAATACTGCGATGTTTAAAAAACTTTCTTAACGGACAGTACCACATTTACCAAAACTTTTACAGTATAATAAATTTCAGCGTGAAATTACCCATTCGTGAAGACTTTCTTCTACAAAATGCTTCTTACCGCTTTATAAATTTTTCTTAGCAATGCTTGCCGTACTTTGTAAAACTGTGTCATTTTATGGGTCATGACTGCAACCACCCATCGTGAAGCCTGTCTTAATAAGTAAAGTTCTTACCTCATGAATCTTTGTACAAGAACCAAAGAAAATTAAGGCTCTGTTGCATTCCATATCACTTTATTCATAAAAAGAATATCCTCGTGGACTTACCTGAAATAAAACAAAAAAAAAAATAGTTACTAATAATGTTGACAAATATAATAAATATTGTTAGATTAATTTGGCCACCAAATTCTAGATGGCGCTATTCAGCTATTGTATAAAAACCAAACTATATGTGTGATAGACTAAGTCTGATATGATTCGGCGTTGGATTTTAAATGTCATTCTATTCATATTCCTGTATTCTATTATTATTCATCTATGAAACGTGTTTAAAGCCTAACATAATTTATAATTCCTTATTCCTTGCTCCGTTTATTCTCCATTTATCGTGACGTGTCGCGTAATAAAAGGAAAGTGTGTTCAACAGCCGTTTTCTGTTTTCATCGCTAATTCAATTTCTACAGATTCTTTATGCAAATCCCCAGAATTAACAAGAGGTAAGCAGTTACCTCATTTGATTCTTCATTACTATTGAACATTTACAGTTATTTATTAACTTAAAATAATTCTTAAAACCCAAAGTTCAAGATTCGTGATTATTCAAATTCGAAATTCATTAACATTACCGGTAACTAAACCGGTAATGTATATGGAAAAATGCGATGAGTAATGAAGTAAAATAGAAATAAAATAAACAGGTACGTATTAAGTGTTAGTAAGTTCAGAGTTAAAGATGCTTTTCTCTTTTATAGCTTATCTGCCACGGGCGTATATATATATATTTCCAGCGCAATGAAAGTTTTCACTTTTTAAGCGTATATGAAAACATTTCTGTGGTACTTTTTTTTATTAATTTCCTGATTGTTATTCAAGTACGCTCACTTACACGGCAGTTAAGGTATTAACCTCGAAAAGCAGCGTTCAGGCTCTGAATGTAATAAAAAATTTAAGTATGCAAAAAAAAATTACTATAAACATGCTACAAGCTGAGCAAAGGAACTGCTTGGTGGTGCAGCTTTACTTATGAATAGATCCGCTTTATGCATCTCGCTCAAACAGAAAATGTTTGCGCACTCTCCACAATACACATTCTAATGTATCCTCCCCACTATGGCCAATTGTTCACCTCTTCCTGATGGTGGCCTCGAACGATGGTTTACGGGTTGCATCCACATGCTGGGCCACTAAATGAGCCGAGCTCGTGGATTCGTCCATAGGATCTACTGCGCACTTTAACTGCGTATCTGGCTGATCTTTGGAGAGAAAAACCGCCTCCGAAGCCATTGTTCGCCAAGGTCTGCCGCCATCGACCACGATGGCCATACCCCCTCCAAACGGTGGTGATGACTTGCAGTGGACCATAGCGTGAAGGGGCCTTAACACTATACAGCACTCTGCAACACACAACGCTACAAGTCTAACTTGACTTCCACGTTACTGGCGGTGTCTAGTGCCAACTGCAATAAGCATTAATGATTGCCAATGATTAAATCAATTATTTCAAGCAAACGTAAATAAATTAATAAATATATTTGATATTGACTAAAAATATAGGGTGCAGCAGTGACTATACATTAGCTGCCTCCGAAAGAGAGAGAAGGGCAAAATTATGGAAATTCGACCTCACGGGAAATTTTTACCTTGGAAGAGAGAGAGGGGAAGGAGAAATTTTGTTTTTTGTGAGGCGTGCCAAACAGTTTTGAAGCCAATTAGTTGTAGAACAAAATAATTACATACGCCGGAGAAAAGAAGCCGAAGGCAAATGAATATCAAGTGGCACGGTTGTAATCTAGATTGTAATTTGATATTCCTTTGCCCGCTGAAGCATCAAGTGTTAATAGTTCCATCGATCATCTGAGACAAATCATCGATATCTGGATCCTTATATTATTTCGTTACCACATCCTGAATGCCTGCTTTGAATTTTGAAGATAAAATGTGTACTTTGCAGTCTTTCAACAGTATCCTGCCTGCTTCTGGTCATTTTGATATGGAAACAAATCTGATGTTGAACCATGTAGCTTATCTATATATCTTTTATATACCTATTTTTTTTAATTTGTGGGGTTCATTATTGCAATTATCGACCACACATTCAAGATTTAAAGTAAGTTTAGTATTTTGAGATATATGTTGTCTTAATAGAGCTTAAGTTCTGCCCTCGCGCAACGTCGATACTTGTTATATTGATACTCTTTGTTATATACATGTGTTTTTCTAATTCAAAATATTTAGCAATAACAATGCTCTGTTCCAAGTATTAATAAACAGGGGAAAATTCCTGTAGTAAATTTATATTGTTATTTTCTAAAAATAGTATAAAAGCATCGATTCCACTGTTCAAATAGCATTGTTAAAGCTGCATACGAATACGTCCACATCTTTGAGTAGTATTGATGTAGCTCAGTAGCGTCATGGCTGTTATATATAGATTTTTCGTTACGCATATTGCAATAAAAAGCGGAAATGCACAATTAGAACTTATAACAGTCCTCAATATGAAATTTTGACAGTCTACAGCTCATCGATTTTGAGTTATATGAGAAAAGTACATAAGTACAGATGCCATTAGAAATCTAGTCATAAGCAGTTCAGGAATGGTCAAAATGGATGCTTAAAGTCTCAAAATTAACACATTGTATGCGGGACACGCCCTAGTACGTTTTCTAACGATTGATACTTGAGCGCGGGACACGTACTAGTAAGTTTTCTGACGATTGATACTTGACCGCGGGATACGTACTAGTAAGCTTTCTGACGATTGATACTTGAACACAGGTCACGTACTAGTAGGTTTTCTGACGATTGATACCTGAGCGCAGGTCACGTACTACTACGGGTTAGTGTAACAACATGGTTTGTTTGTGGGTACAAACATAACGGTATATACAGGAAAAAGAAGCCAAATGTTCTTGTCTATAACATAGATTCTGGTAAAATTGAGACAAAAACTATTTTTTACATGATTACTTTTATGATTGCTGTTTTTATTTTTTTTATAATGTTACAATGTTTATATATAACATAATTCGAAAAAATTAAAACTACATACTACTATTTCTATTTGATTTTTCATATTTACGATACTATTATAAATTTATTTACAATAAAATACATTTTTTGTTTACAAAAATCTTATGGTTTTTATTTATATATTTCTATTTATATATCTGTTTATATATTTCAATATGAAATACGAAAAGTGGGTTAAAAAATGAAATCATTTTCGATCTGTTGATATTTAAATGAATAATTAAATTTACGCACAAAACGCCAGATCCCGGTACAATTCCGCTGCGAAATGTACCCGCACACAATGTGCTAAAAAGTGTTCTTGTGCGTATATACAGCATAACACTGAAACTGGTCAAAATTCAGTCAGGCCCGCTGACACACAAAACTTTCTTATTCTGTCCTAAATGGCAAAACCGTAGTAATAGAGTGAATTTATTACAAGAAAGCACCTCAACGTTCCAACTGATCTATAAGGACAAAAATCCCATTTTTGTAAGGAAAAGAAAGGCAATCTGGTTACTGTAAAAAGACCTTCCAATCAGCAGACACGTTATCCCCCAACTTCATTTCTGAGGAGCGTAATTACTCCGTCCGTAAATCAGGAGCCACAGGTAATCCATGAAATCTAATACCAAATCGATGATACTAAAAATACACGCAGAAATAAAGAAACAAAGTATCTTCGGAAGGTAATAGGAATCAAAAAAGAGACGATTTTAAACGGAACTTCACTTCCAGTATACGCTTAGTTAATGAGCCAACAAAATTTAGTTAACGATAAAAGTTTTTACATCTTCAGACTCTGACTGAAGATTTGTTAATGACTAGCCTATAGCCCGTCATAGGACGGGATGAGTAAAATTTTAATTTTCCAGAATTGTAAACTACCCTATGAGGCGGGTAAAAAAAATAGTTTGTATTTTGGCTGAGAATTATCTGGTACAAACTCAATTTGTTTATCTTTACTGACCGCATGTCAGTTGCCAACTTTATGTTTTAATATTGACAGTGATTATTAGGCGGTATATATGAATGATGTCCAACATTTAACAAATATTGATTGCTTTTTGGCTGAGAATTATCTTGCAACAAAAAATAATCCATGATTAAATATAAAACTATCACATATGTATCTAATCTATTATTTAAGCGAAATATAAAAGAAAATTATTGACGTCATATCTAAGTGCTGTGATAAAACATATGAAAATAATGTAGACGATATTTAAATAATTAGAAATAAATGATGAAATGAGATGGAATCACCTCATGCTAGGAATAAATATTACTTTTACTTATTTATTATGGGGTAAATATAATCGCCTTAATCGGGAAAATAGGGCTCGAAAGGATGGCATTAAACGCTCGAAAAGGGGTGGATTTCGAACGTTTTAAAGACGGCAGTATTTTTCGGTGTGATTTGAGGCATATTTAAACCAATTTATTTTAGAATTATTAGAGAAGATAAACTTTACTAGCTTTGAATTTTGCTAACCCTAAACAGTAAAATTTTTTATTTTCCCGAATTGTAAAGTACCCTATGAGGCAGGTAAAAAAAAAAATGGTTTGTGTTTTGGCTGAGAATGATCTGGTACACGCTCAATAATTTGTTTATCTTTACTGAGCGCATGTTAGTTAACAACTTTAATTTATATTGTCATATTATGTGATAAGATGATAGCACAAGTTTTAATATTGACAGTGATTATTGGGCGGTATATATGAATGATGTCCAACATTTAGCAAAAATGGTTTGCTCTTTGGCTGAGAATTATCTTGCAACAAAAAATAATCCATGATTAAATATAAATTTATCACATATGTACCTAATCTATTATTTAGTCCAAATATAAAAGAAAATTATTGAAGTCATATCTAAGTTCCGAGATAAAACGTATGAAAATAATGCATATATAATTTAAGATAAAAAATGATCAAATGAGATGGAATCACCTCATAATGTTAGAAATAAATATTACTTTTACCTATTTCTTATGGGATAAATATAATTGCCTGCTCTTAACCGATGAAAATAGGACTCGAAAGGATGGCATTACACGCTCCAAAAGAGGTAGATTTCGAACGTTTTAAAGACGGCAGTATTTTTCGGTGTGATATGAGGCATATTTATACCAATTTATTTTAGAATCGAATCGATAGTTTAGGAGAAGATAAACTTTACTAGCTTTCAATTTTGCTAACCCTAAACAGTAACATTTTGAATTTTCCAGAATTGTAAAGTACCCTATGAGGCAGATAAAAAATGGTTTGTTTTTAGCTGAGAATGATCTGGTGCATGCTCAATTTGTTTATCTTCATACTCCTCTGAAGTCTCCTGATAAAGTGAATGCTGTTTTGAATCACGTTGAATTCATTGAGTTAAACCGTGTGGTTATGCATTAAAAAAACACACAAATGAAAAAAAATCTTAATTTTCAAAGATATATAACAAACGCTTGCATACAATTTTTATCATGATTTACATTTTATGATTATATTTTACTTATTAATATTAGAACTCAAACCATTTTCAATTTCACTACTAATTTTGATTCAAGTTTGTAAATTTTGGGGAGGAAAAAAAATCTCTGAAGTTTAAAGTTGTTTCACTTTTTAAGAAAATTATTTTATAATATTCTTTGTAGGAAACGAGGTGTGACTAATTTGGCACCTGCCACTGATTTAACTACATGACTGCTTACGATATAGAAAAATTCAATATTTCTTTTGAAATGAAAACAAATTACAGTCAAAGTACAAGAATCTCGTACACTAAGCCATTTCTGATCAGTTGAAGGACACACCGGATTTTTGAATTTTCATTTTTTAAATTTTT
Source organism: Pardosa pseudoannulata (assembly GCA_032207245.1). Taxonomy (NCBI): domain Eukaryota; kingdom Metazoa; phylum Arthropoda; class Arachnida; order Araneae; family Lycosidae; genus Pardosa; species Pardosa pseudoannulata. The sequence continues at coordinate 9,422,213 of CM063509.1, forward strand.
ATTTTTTAATTATAATATTAAAATAAGAATATATAACATTAATAAATAAAACAAGACGCAAAAATCTGTACGGAAAGAATTTTGAAATAAAATACGAGACTATTTGATAAAAATTGAATCGTCCAACAATATTCTTTAAAAATAAATGTTCCTAGTCCCCTAACCAATTGCTTTTATTTTCTCAGTTTACTTTAAAAACTGACATATAAACAAAACTCTGTATCGATTTTGATACTATTTATTACTACTATTATATACTATTTATGTTAAATACTATTTATTTAAGACAATTATTTAAAATGAGTTATTTTCTTTGCCGTATTGAGGTATTAAATCTTCTGTAACTCGAGAAAATGCTTTGAGATTTTCAAAAGCACACACAGTTTAATAAGCACATTAACCCTTAATTTGGCAAACGTCTGGCCGCTACACCTGACATGTATATTTATAACTACTCTATAACATAATTGTCAGTGTTCGCCACAGCGGATATTAATTTTCTCAAAAATGGAAAATGATGTATTTTTTTGCTTATTTTACAGAGATCCTACTGTCTATACAGACATGGAAAAATAACAGAAATTAAAAAATATTTGAAAAAACATCTTGTCAAATTAAGGGTTAATAAAAAATTAAGTTTTCAATAAAAAAATACACAAAACGTTCTAAAATTACTATTTCGATACAAAATTCGTCAAAGAGATAAATACTAAAGTTTAAAATAAAGGTATATGACATACAAAAAAATATAAATGGGTAGTATAAAAAACAGTGTTCTGTGCAGCAAAATATGCATGCTAATCGAAAAATGCCTTTTGATGATTAAGTGTATACCTAACTTGATTTGTTTCGAACAAAATATCATTTTTAGTCAAAATCTGTCACTTTGAAGTCCGTTGCCCTCTTAAGACTTTAAAACTGAAAATTTTTGCCAATTATTTTACTTCAATAAAACTACCAATAAATATTTTTAGATAAAGAACTTTAAGCTTTACACAATATTTAAACAACACCTGCAGATTCTAATATTAAAATTCTAACCACTATTCAAAATTTAATTCTTAAGGAAATAATTAACGCTCCCTGGTACTTTAGAAATACTAAACTTCACGAAGAATTAAAAATCCTTCCTATTCCAAATTTTATCTACAATCTTTCTGTTAAATTTCATAAAAACTTAAGCAATGATTTAATAAATAATCTTGTCAATTACAACCCCACTGATGCTAGCAATAGAAGGCCTTTGGCCATTCTTGGCAAAGTTCCTTGATGTTTTTGTGTTGTCTTTATAAAAAATCAAAAAATCTCCAAAAAAATTTATTAGAAATCTACAAAACGTAAGAAAAAAGTTTTTAAATATCTTAAAAATGGCCATACATCATAATTCGTACCTTTCCCGATATCTCTATATCGTTCCGACTCGGCTTTCCGCTCTCTCTGAGAGGAAGGAGCATATTATGCATTTTTCTCCTACTGAAAGTAACTCTGATATCATCACTATCAAGTCTTCTCAGACCGTGATGGCTTGGTGCATCCAGTAGGGTGCCTGCCCAGCTATAACTCGCGATTTCAATATCAATAAAAATGTTTACTTCATGGATTTTGTACGGATGCCCCTGGCCGTAAAAATATGTGTTTTATTTCTATCCCTAAACTTTCTACTCTTTAATTTTGTGTCATGAACTCACGAATATATCTCCCTATCCCCTATCTTTTCTCTTTTAGTGGTTTTATTTTTCTGCTTGTTGTTATTTTATTGTTAGAAATCTCTCGATTAGAGGGCTTGGCCCAGGAAATCCAGATGACCTACCATCTTGAAGGTCTTGAACAACACAGAACACAGAAATGGACATAGAAAAAACAGGATCAAATTAATACTCTATACAAAATTATAACTATATAAAATACACTTTACAAAATTATTTTAATAACCTTAAAAACATGATATTTTCGGTTTAGCACTTTACTTTTTTTGTTACCCAACATCTTTTTAACAAATCTCTTATTAAACAGGAAGACGTGATTACGGGTTTGAATTAAACGGGATTTACTCTGACAGACTGACTACTACTTTTTGTCTCTAGGATTACTAGTCAACACTACTTATTACGAAGTTCCTAGTCGGAACTCCTCTTTTGAGACCTTTGTTATAAAAACACGATTCTTCCGAGCCAGGTGGCCTTGAACTCGAATCGCTGCGATTTCGGAGCGGCAACAGGTGTCCGTCCCACGACTCTACAACAAATGATCGCTATCGGAGCATTCCAAGCAATGCACCTCCAGCAACAGATATTACAAAATCCTCAAACTGAAACAGTTATAAAAATATATAAAAATATATATATATATATATATATAATATATATATATATATAATATATATATATATTTTTTATATATTATATATATTTTATAATATTCTATATATATATAATATATAATAATAAATATAATATTTATATATAAATATATATATATATTATATATTTTATATAATATATATTTATATATTATTTATATTTTATATATATATAAATATATTTATTATAAATTATATATAATATAAAATATATTTATAAAATATAGATTTATATTATATATATATATTCATATTATGTTATATATTTATATATATATAAAATATATGTATATATTTATATAAATATATTATAATTAAATATTATAAATATATATATAATTATTTTTATGTTTATTTATAAATACAATATTTATATTATGTATACATAAAAATATATATATATATATGTTATATATATATAAATATTTTATATATATATTATATATATATATTTTATTTATATAATATATATATATATATATATTTATGTATATATTTATATATTTAATATATGGTATAATTATATATATTTATACTTTTATATATATAAATTTAAATATATGTAATTTTATAATATACAATTTATATATGTAATATTTATAAAATGTAAAATTTATATTTACATTTATATATAAAACATATATATAAGTTACATTTAATATATGAAAAAATAAATATTATAAATATATATTAATTTTTACAAATATTAAAATTATTTTTTTTTTTTTTTTCTTTTATGATATTTTATATAAATATATTTTTTATATTTTATATATATATGTATGATAATATATTTTTATTATATATAAATATATATATATATATATAAATATTTTTATATATATTATATTTATTAATATAAATATAAATTATTTTTCTGGTCTATACGATATAAAAAATAATATGTGAAAAAATATTATTATATTTTCAATTTTTAAATTTTTAATTAATAATTCTATTTTTATTTATGTCCTTATTCCAGCATTATTTATAAACGCAAAATTCATTTTAATTTATCGCATCATAACTAAGTGAAAGAAATAAAGCAATGTGACTTATCAAGTTTTTTAACGCAATTTTTTAAAAGCAGAGATTCAAATTTTCAATTTATCACATAATAATAGGTGAAAAACGATATTTTTTTATCATTATGACGTCATTATCTAAATATTTATTTATTCATTTCTTATTTTATATTATAAATGTCATATATCCATTCGATTTGACCTGGAAATTTATAAAGTGATTCCTTCATCTATGACGCAAATTATAGCATTTTTATATAGAACTCATTTTAAATTTAATTCTTGGTTCATTTTTACGTTACAATGAAATGTTTATCAACAATATTCTAACAACAAAAAGTACAAATTTCTGTGACTCTCATAGGCAAATCAAAACCTATCATTCGTTATGCACGAAAAAATATCTTTGTTTAAAAGTAATATATAATACGTTCACCATAGAGAAGTACGGAAACACTTGCTAGTATCAGATAAAACAATTTTTAATCTAAACCCTCCCTCATTTGCTCATCCGGGCTGATCAGACGCTTTTGCTCGTTCTGTATCAACTGCTGAATTCTGTTGTTTATAGGAAAATATTAACAGAGGAAATATTTAGTTCCTTACTTACTCTCTTCGAAATTTATCAAATTTTACAATAAGGCGATATCACGCAGTAGGTCTAATTCTGAAATTATGACAATTCTGGCTTTTGTTTCAAACGGAAGGGCAGTTTATTTGTCTATTGGCTGTTGTAAACATGAAAATGAATGGGAAAGGCATTATAGTAGTTCGTGACGTTGCGACAAACTATTCTATTTACAGAGAGGTTCTAAGAATTCATGACCGCATCATTTATCTTGAATATACGTCGAAAAATCTAGACAGGGGCGTACCCAGAAATTAATTTTGGGGGGTGCTTATCGTCATTTCCAACAAGGGCTCCCATATGAAAAGTGCAGAAGGGGCTTGATATCCCTTCCCCCTCATTTTGTAAAGTCAGTTCTTTAAACTAAATTTAACACTTAATTATTTAAATACAATACATGTAAATTTTATATGGTGAAGAAATTGGCGCTCTAGAGGTTTTAAAACACATTGTGTGCGGGTACATTTCACAGCGGAATTGTTTTGCGCGTCAATTTAGTTATTCACTTATATCTCAATAGATCGAAAGTTATTTAATTTTAAACCAACTTTTTGTATTTTATATTGAAATATACAAACAAATATATAAATAGACAAATATATATATATATATATATATATATATATATATATATATATATATATTACATATATATACTTTTCTCAACGATAAATAAAAAGTTAATTTTAAATCTAAATTAATTTTTTTAATCAACCTTCCCGTTCTGTGGTTCCACATCGACTGATGTAAAAACCAGTTTTTATTTGTCCCAATTTTTCCAGAATCTATGTAGTACACAAGAACATTCGGCTTCATTTTCTGTATAACCGTTATTTTTTGTAAAAACAAAATGTTGTTACACTAACCCGCACTATACGTGCACGCTCAAGTATGATCGTCAGAAAACGTACTATTTTGCGCTCAAGTATATCGTCAGTTTGGTTTGTTTGGTTTAATGCATTTTTAAAGAAATGAATTACATTTAAAATTCTACAAAATTTGTATAATAAAATTACAAGGTGATAAAATATCGTTTATATAAAAATACTAGTACGTCAAATATATCAATACCATAACTTTGCATAGAATTTTAATTTGTTAATTAAAGTATCTAAAATTTAAGTAAACAAGATCTGGAAAAGAACTAGAGTGAAAATTTTAGATCAGAACAAAATCACTTACAAACATTTCCTTTATAAATATAGATTAAGTATCTAAAAACGTTTAGTAAGTCAAAACAGACACTTGTAGCATGCATCGATTACTTTTGGGAGGTAGAACGTTCCTTCACGAAAAGAAAATCGCTATAAATAAAACACGAGTAATATAAAGTGTTAAAGCGATTAGTAGAATCTCTAAACACATCGTTATAAAAAAAAAGAGATCAAGAAAAAAGAAACAAGCCTAACCACTTAGTAAGACTAACAATTCCGTCAGCAACAGCTGGTCGGTTCCCTGAGAGAATCAATCCCAGATGCGGACGAAAAACTAAGATTTTAATTAACAGTTTGCGGGAAAATACGTTAACGGTAGGAAGAAAATGAATAAAATGTTACTAACAATCTCATTAACTTTTATCAAATTAAATCTTATATTTAGTAAAACTGTACCGGAGAGAACTTAGATTTAGAAAGTAATGATACTTTAACCTTTAAATTTAATTATTCTAAAACAAATATCTTTTGAAAAAAATTTCACAATTATAACAATTTTTTAAACGCTTGCCTGATTACCCCGAGTTAACTCGGGTTGGTATATATTGCAGTTAATTATTATCCCAAGAAAACTCGAGCGAAGCACAATTTGTCTGAACTTTTTTTTTATCGCGGTTTTTTTTTTCTTTTTTTTTTTTTTTTTTTACTCAGCCTGGTGGAAATGAAAGGGAACATTTAGCTTTGATTGGTAGTTTTGTTGGTTTCGTGGTTCTTTTGGCAGGACTGGTCACATGTTTACCCTATTTTGACTAACAGCTCGACACTTTGATAGCCATATACACCCAAATCCCATCAAGAAAGAGCCTCGTAGATATCTTGCTGTCTGTTTTTATAAAACTGAAGGTGGAACGAAAAACTTGAAAAGAAATGCGAATTTGGTGCAAGGATTGCGAGGTAGGATTTTGCATCGCGCCTTGTTCCGAAATTTATCATACAAGACTTCATTTCCAATAAATTTTTGTAAGTCTTTTGCATTTTTTAATTAGTATATACGTTTTGCTTTTGTATTTTATAAAATAAATGATAATTTAACCAAGATTAATTTTGAAAATTAAGCTTTTATATCATTATTCTACAATTTCATTTTTCTGAACACCTTTTTTTGGGACTCAATTCTATATTTAAAAAAAATTCTTTTACAAAAATTTTTTGTATATTTTAACTCTAAAATGTATATAGATTTGAAATGTGTAATAAAAAATTACGCAATTTTTAACCTATTTTGATAAAATAAATACACAACGAGAGGGTTAAAGTAATATATATAATTATGTGATTGGTAGTTATGACCAATAATTCTAAACTTTTTAATAGGTTTTTACATATTCCAGGTGTTATTCCTGCTACTGCAAAATATCGAATTCAACGAGACTGTGTACTGTTTTCATTTCCTCTTATTTAATAATAAAATTCAAATGTGTGATTATTTTTTGCATTGTTTTTTTGTTGAGCAAATTGTAAGAGAAGCGGTTAAAAGTTAGCCCACCGTTCAATAAATATTTAAGGAGTTAAGTAAGCTTATGCTGAGAAATATGGAAGGAGTTAAATTGGATTAGAAATGAGTAACAACTTCAGTTTTTTAATATTTTTTCACAAATATATATGGCTACCCTGGAAGAAAACAGTGAAAATTTTAAAAAAGAAAATTCTAGCTTTGATTAAAAGTCTTTCAGTTATTAATTTTCAACTTTCAAATGAAAATTTACTCTTCTTTATTATTATTAGAGATGCAATGGTTATCCGGCCAACATATTGCAGCCGACATATCCGGCTCTGATATCGGATAATTAGCAATAGCCGTCTTACAATTATCCGGGCAGTACATCCGGTCAAAATTATACGTCGAGAAATAAGATATATATATATATATATATATATATATATATATATATATATATATATATATATATATATATATATATATATATATATATATATACCAAAAAAATGCAAAATAATAAACAATATACTATATGAAACAATGCGTATAAGTATTTTGGAGCATTATGTACAAAAAAAAAACTTTATGGAAAAAATTAGTTTTATTTATAGATTTCATTACAAAAATTCATAAATCGTTCTTTTTTCAGTCTCAACTGCAAAGTTGAGTTCTAGCATCTGAGAACGCAAAGGACGAAACTTACGTTTTTTGGAGGATAGAAGTTTTAAGACAATTTACTAAGAAAAAAAAATGGGAATATGCTCTTGAAATTTTTCACAGACAAACATAAGAATCATTAAAGAAGGAAGGCAAAGGACTATTAAAATGCTTTCATTTAGATTTGATTTTTCTAATTCAATAATGTCGAATGGAGATATTGAGTACTGAAACTTAAGGAAAATATTTAAAATTATAGTACAAATAATCGACTCATTAAAAAATATAAAAGGGAAGAAAAATACTACCATTGGGTTGCAAAAATAAAGTTGATAACATAAAGTTAAACATAAAGTTGATTTATTTAAAATAAATTTTAAAAGAAAAAACGCGAAACATATACTGATATCCGATCGGATATCCTGCTGAAACTTTGGCCAGATATCCGGTATCCGACCAAATTGAGGACGGTTGCATTCCTAATTATTATTGCTGAATACTTACTGATAAATATCTTAAATTGCTGTGGTTGGTTTGGAAAGCTACGGCCTACTGTGATTGGTTTGGTTTGGTGTGCTACGATCTACTTTTTGCAACACGAGGGATGATGAAACCGGGACTTACAGTTTAAAGCCGATTCCGAACGGCTACGAACATCCATGCCACTGCGAGATTCGAACCCACGAACTCTGGTACCAAAGGGCAGCACCCTAACAAATCGGCCATCGTTCGGCTACCCCCATGGAAGACAATGTCTTATGTACTTTTTGTATATTTTAACTCTAAAATGTATATAGATTTGAAATGTGTAATAAAAAATTACTCAATTTTTGAACCTATTTTGATAATATAAAAACGCAGCGAGAGGGCATTAAGGCATTTTCCAGGTGTTATTCCTACTACTGCAAAAAATCGAATTCAACGAGACAGTGTACTGTGTTTCCCGTAAAAGAGATTCCAGGGGTAAGAAAAGAGACCAGATACGAGTGTATAGAATGTCGGGTATCCCTTCGTGTTGTTCCTTATTTCAAAAACTATTATACAAGCTAATATTTATATTTTTTTCCATTTGCCCGAGATAACTCGGGATAGTAAACTAATATTAAAACTAAATGCTTTTATACCTGTAAAAAATTTAAATTTCAATTAAAAACCTACATATTGTTTCGTTTTCTCTTATTTAATAATAAGATTTGCTTTCACTAGAATTCCAAAACTTAACTTTGATATCGATGAGACTAGAGGTAAACTTCAGTTCTATGATGCTTTCATAGAAAATAAAAAAGTTGTAATAAATGCTTAAAAATATTAGACATGTTAATTTTAATAACATATCTTTACTTAAAAACGTAAAATGAACAAAAAAATGTAATAAAAAATGTGACATTTTTTGACCGGATTCTGGAAAAAAAAATGAAACTGTCAAAGGGTTAATCTGAACTGGCGGTCTACTGTAACATTTCTACGAGTTGCAAATCAACAAGCTTTCTAAAATCCATCCTTTTTTTTTTTTAAACGTCGATATAATAAAGATGTATCAACCAATCGCCATCGCTTACCATTTGGGGTGTTTTATTATCCATTAAGTTCAATCACGAAGTTATTCCTGCAAGTGAAGCGCAAAATGAAACATTTGCGGAAGTACACTCCTCCACGAACAGGGCGAGGGGCGATTTCCCCCGCTACTCTCGAAAATGAGACCGCCTTTTCAAATTTCCACGTAACGAAGGGAACAGATTAGTTTATCAATTTTTGACATCCAGTAAGGATCGCTCGTGGCTGCTCCCAATCTCATTACAAAATTTTTCGAGATAAGAAATCGCTTATACGAATTTATGCAACCCTGGACAGCGCATTTTGACCATTTAAGCTTCCCATTACAGCCTCGCGAAAGTGGTGCAAGTTCGTTTTCAATTATAAGGGGACATTAACAACCCTTAATTTGACAAGATGTTTTTTCAAATATTTTTCAATTTTAATTTCTGTTATTTTCCCATGTCTGTATAGACATTAGGATCTCTGTAAAATAAACAAAAAATATATCATTTTCCATTTTTGAGATAATTAATGTGCGCTGCGGCGAACACGGACAATTATGTTATATAGTAGTTACAAATATACATGTCCGGTGTAGCGGACTTAGCCAAATTAAGGGTTAAAGAAATTGTATTTAGATAGTTTGAAAACTATAGGTATGTGTTAATTCGCTCTTTTAATGCTCTCTTATAAATACTAAACTGACTTAAGTTTATAATGAGATCATTTTTAAAGCATTAACTATAAATAATTTTTGGACTAAATATTTTGTCTTTGGAAAAAATGGACTTACACCACTTTCAAAATAATTATATTTGCGTTTTCAGTAACTACGTAAACTTGGAGTATTTTTATAGATAAAAAGCTTGTAGAGGATTGCATTTATTGTTATCGTTAACTTTTTGTAAAAAAAAATAAATAAATAAATAAGGACTTGCACTACTTTTAAAAAAAGGGTGAACTATAAATAAAGCGATTATTTAATCAGGTATTAAGTGGAATGAGATACCTGAATTTTTATTTTTAAAAACATTGAAGTATTAAAAATAAGGTTGTTTGATAAGTTTAACTAATCTGAATTTAAATGAAATCCAATTAAATGCAAAATATACTAAAATGAAATTGTATTTATGACAGCTTTTATAACTAATACACCGCATAATAAATAATTGCTGTCGATGCCTATATTATAAACTATAACTCACTTTATAAGCGTAAGGGGATGGTATGCAAAGTGTTCTTATAAATTAACTCAGGCCGATTGGTTAGGGCGCTGATCGTCGGTATTTGAGTTCGTGGGTTCGAATCCCACTTTGGTATGGATGTTCGCAGTCGTTCGGAATCGGCTTTAAGCAGTAGATCCCGGTGTCTTAAGCCCTCATGTGCAAAACAGTAGACCGTAGCGCTCCAAAACAAAAAAAAATTAACTCAAAATTTCAAAAATTTGCACACATGTAAATTGAAGTATAAGTAAATTAACAACAATAATTTTTTTTAAATCAACTTAATCTTTAGCAAAATTCATTTTTTATAGAATTTTAGTTAATTTTTGAAAATGCACCTTGCAACTTTATTTTTCATAGATTACAAAAATTTACCAAATTAAAGAAAGAAGATGTGTTATAGCAAAAATCTTCAGTAATTAGAAAAAATTACTATAAAAAAACTGAAAAGAGAAATATCCCTGTGCACCTCTTAACCTAATATATATTAAGTGGGTGTCCACTTTAAAATCATATATTATTTAGATTATTGAAACTCAAGTTTCGGAAGCCGGAATTTTTCATGGAAACTACGTACAGACGTAGAAATATTTCTTATAAATTAACTATTCAATCCCTATATAACAAAATATACAAATATGTTCGAAAGATAATTTGTAGTAATAGTAACGAAAAATAAAAAATAATTGAAATTAATTCGCAAAAAATCACTTTTAAAAATTACAATTTTCTTTAATACTTTGTTCATATTTTAAAAAAGTTATCTTACGTTAAAATTATTTTAGCTATATTTTTTTTGTTTTTAAATCATAATTATTTTATTATAATTATAATACAACATAACCTCGATTAACCGAAACTCTCCGTTAGCTGAAGTCTTTTCTTCTACACTTTTTTTCCCTTTCTAACATCATCCACAATTTTCTCTTTCCAAACATGCATTTTTAAAGTTTTCTTTTTTCCCCGCATTCCTTTTGTATGCGTCCTTTCCAAACTACGAGTACAGATAAATGTTTTGGAATTCCCTTTTTTAGAATTCCTTCTTGCAAGCACCATTCTCTGTACGAGTGTACTCTTCCCCACTTTCAAACATCCCTGTTCGAAACAAAAACACACCCCATTTCGAAATTTGTTAGGTGTTACTGCCGAGTTCCAAAATAATAGAATATTATTGCACCAATGACGGTACTACATATTAAACTAGATGATTATTGATGAATTCTCGATTACCCGAAACTTTCGATTATTCGAAGTAAGTTCGGTCCCAATTACTTCAATTGAGGTTTTACTGTATATATAAATGTGTGCGTGTGTGTGTAATGATATTTTAATCGCTTTAAGGGTGTGAGATTCTGTTATTCCAGCACTTCTTCTCAAGCAACACCAGCAAATGTCCTCGAATGTTCCCTAGTAGAATCGCCGAACGATGGCTGAATGGTTAGGGTGCTGGCCTTCGGAACAGGAGTTCGTGGGTTCGAATCCCACTATGGCATGAATGTTCGTAGCCGTTCGGAATCAGCTTTAAGCAGTATGTCCCGGTCTCATTAGCCCTCGTGTTGCAAAAAGTAGACCGTAGCGCTCCAAAACCAAACCAAACCCTAGTAGAATCCTTCATAAATAAAAACAGTTCTGACGCTTCAATCATCCGCGTGACATGTAGTGATCGCTCATTGGCTGGCACCTAAAACTATAAATATAAGTAGAGTTAGGAATAAACGATAGTTTTATTTCCACTGTCTTCATTTCGTGAAAATTTCGATTTTTCGAAGTAGATTCGGTCCCAAATACTAAACAAAACCTCACCCCATTTCGAAATTTGGAAGGTCATACTGTCGAGTCCCAGAACAATCGAATGTTATTGCACCAGTGACGATACTACATATCAAACTAGATGATTACTGATTAATTCTCTATTATCCCTCTTAATTAATTAGGTTTGGAGTACAACGGTCAACTTTTTGCAACACGAGGGCTAATGAGACCGGTACCTACAGCTTAAAGCGATTCCGAACGGCTACGAACTACCATGCCACAGTGGGATTCGAACCCACGAGTTCCAGTTCCGAAGGCCAGCACCCTAACCATTCGGCCATCGTTCGGCTCTCGATTATTCAAAAATTTCTATTATCTTAAGTAGGTTTTGATCCCAATTATTTCCGATAATCGAGGTTCTACTGTATTTTATTTATAATTATTTTCATTTGTTATTTTTTATTGTATCAGTTTCCTTCCATAAATTAAAGTACATATTTTTCATTATCACATTGTAAAGTCCACTGTTTCCTTAAGTGAAATAAGTCATCTAATTTTTTTTTTTAAGTTAAGTATTTCATATAAATGTTAGATAATTTTAGCTATTCTGCGATTAAAAACACCAAATCCTGACAAATGCAAATCAGACTAAAGTGAAGTTATATTTATCTTTTTCACAACCAACAAACTGCATACCACAGGTAATAATCCATGCTTATTTTATAAACCTTAAATCCTTTTCTATCGGTTAGATATATACTTTCTCGATTATTAATTCTGTACAAACCGGAAAATCCATTAGAAACCTTTTTAAAAATTTTAATAATCTCTCACTAATTCGTGGTTAATGCACATGCTGTATAGAGTCGTTCCAGACATTGACTTTTTTAATTCATTTGTAGAACGAAACAAACCATGAGCTTTAGAGGTAAAGTGTTTATTTTACAAACCACATCTTTACCTTACCCATCATTATCTATCTGCCGCAGTGGCTACGCTATTATTATTTCAAGCACGCGTTCACGGGGATTCGAAAGAGCGTGGAGGTATTTAAAAAAAGGTAAATATTTAAAGCCAGGCTCAAAACAAATGCAGATATTTAAAGATTCAACCAACCTAATCAAAACAGCTTCTGTAAACGTTGCTTGGCTAAAACTCAAACTATTACCAAAGAGATTTTATGCAAGAAACAGTATCATTTACCGAAATAAAATTGAATCTTTCCAGTTTAACTGATAATTTAACATAAATAAGGATTTCTCGAAATTTCAAACAAATACAAAGTACACTTTTGATCTAAAACATTTTTTTTAATTAACACATGTGCGGGTATATTTCGAGGTGGAACTGTACCGGGAGCGGGCGTTATAAATTTAGTTATTCAGTTAAATCCCAATAGATCGAAAATTATTTCATTTTTTAACCAACTTTTCGTATTTTATAGTAATATATATAAACAAATATATAACTAAACAAATAAACAAATATATAATATATAAATATACATATATATAATATTTTCGCAAGGATAAATAAAAAGTTAATTTAAATCTAAATTGATTTTTTAATCAACCCTCCCGTTCTGCGGTTCCGCATCGACTGATGTAAAAACTAGTTTTTATTTGTCTCCATTTTTCCAGAATCTATGTAGTAGACAAGAACATTCGGCTTCGTTTTCCTGTGTATATATAATTATTTTTGTATCCACAAACAAACCATGTTGTTACACTAAGCCGTACTAGTACGTGACCCGCGCTCTAGTATAAGTCGTCAGAAAACGTACAAGTACGTGTCCCACATACAATGTGTTAAAAATATATAACGTTTTCATTAAATATATATGTAAGTTTTCACCCCTTTTTTAGATCACCGACTCCTTTACAAAATGCCGCTATCCCTTACTTAGCATTAATTATATAAATATGAAGATATTATTGAATAATATCTTTAATTCTTTTATCCGTATACTTAAGATTACAAAGTAGGAGTTAATTAATATGGACTGAACAATAATCGAATGAACCATTCGACTATTGTATCAGCCCGGTCTCATTAGCTCAGGTATTGAAAAAAAGTAGACCGTTGCCCTCCAAACCAAACCTAATTAAAACGGCTATGAAGAGCTATAAAACTGTTCATTAAAAACAAGCACAAAATCAATAAGAAGCTTTAAAATTAATGAGATAGCTGAGGCTAGGGTAATTTTCAGTCTGTTTTATTGTTGGAATTCAATTTCGGATATTTACAATTCATTGCTTGGTTACGTTAATAGTGTTTTTGCTTACAAAGTTGCAAATACTTTTCACCCGCTATACTCAACCGAATTAGGCATATGTCTACTTAATGCTATTTAATTTTTTTAACCTTTATTTACGCGATAACAATAGCACAAAAAATTTAGATAGCTATATAAAGTATTTATGCATGCAGTAGGTATGGGTTTTTATAGATATTATAGATTTCCTAAATAGATAGGTACCGCCCTTTGGAATATTTCAGCACTTAACATATAGTATGCGGGTCACGTACTAGTACGTTTTCAGATGATTGGTACTTGAGCTCAGATCATGTACTAGTACGGGTTAGTGTAACATGCTTGTTTGTGGGTACAAAAATAACGGTATAACAAACCGAATGTTCTTGTCTACTACATAGATTCTAGAAAAATTGAAACAAAAACTAATTTTTATATCAGTCGATGCGACTGATGTATTTTAAATTACTTTTAAAATAATTTTCGAACTATTGAGATTTAGCTGAATAACTAAATTGACGCGCAAAACGCCCGCTCACGGTACAATTCCAATGCGAAATGTACCAGCACACAATTTGTTAATGGGGGGGAGGTGCCGCTCCTGTTGAGAACCTATAATGTTTACATGGACCTATTTTCCTCAGTACGAATTTTATAAGCAGTTCCTCCTAGTATTCAAATCAATTATCACCTAAGTAAATGAACGTAAGCAAAATTTTGCAGAAGAGCGTATAACATAGAGGTTTAATTACTGACTCGCAGTAGGGTCGACTGTAAACAAGGTAGGTGACTGCAGACGGGGGGAAATTTTACAAGCGGTAAGACCACTTTAGAGTGCAAAAATAAATATATACAATCAGAAAATTATATTTCGATTACTTGAGTCCAGAAAATAAATGAGTAATAATTTAGTAGTAATTTTTAATTTTAAATATTTTAACACTTGATTTACGGACCGAGCCAATTTAACTCATTAAAAATTTGATCACTATACATATATAAAACTTTAATATGACTTTTCAAAAACACAAGTTGGTTTTTAGTTAAGTAATAAAATATATGTAAACTTTCGTTCCTCTTCCCCTCAGACCCCTTCATTTAGCATTATAATATAGGGTATTCCTATTTTCACAGTTGTGAGCCGATTCCACTGTTCAAATAGCATTGTTAAAGCTGCATACGAATACGTCCACACCTTTGAGTAGTATTGATGTAGATCAGTAGCGTTATGACTGTAATATATAGATTTTTCGTTACGCAGATTGCAATGAAAAGCGGAGGTGCACGATTAGACCTTATAACAGTCCTAAATACGAAATTTTGACAGTCTACAGCTGATCTTTTTTGAGCTATATGAGAAAAGTACATACATATAGATGTCATCAGTAAACTAGTCATAAGTAGTTCGGGACTGGTCAAAATGGATGCTTAACACTAGATTTAGGGACTAAGCTCATTTGACTCATTAAAAATTTGATCACTATAATACATATATAAAACTTTAATATCATTTTTCAAAAACATACGTTGGTTTTTAGTTAAGTAATAAAATATATGTCAACTTTCATTCCTCTTCCCCGCAGACCCCTTCATTTCGCATTATCCAATGGGGTACACCTATTTTCACGGTCGTGAGCCAATTGGACTCATAGAATGTATATGAAAATAAATAAATAGAGTAATAAATAGAGTATAAAGTAAATATAAAGTATATAAAGTATAGTATAAAGTAAATATAGAGAAGAAGTCGAGAACACTTCCGTTCCAACGACAGAAATTCGTGCTACTGACGCACGGAAGTCAAGTTCGACAATCGTGCAAAAGAAACAGATGTAGAAACCATTGTGCTAATTGCAATAGAAATGTTAGAGGAAAATGTGTTTCAAAAACAAATGTTATATGTAAAAAATGTTTTCCATGAATTTTTTGATAAACATTTCATTTAAATTCATTTAGAACTATTTTCTTTGCAAAAATCTTCCATTTTCTTGTATGAGTCCAATGGGCACACTTCAGTAAAAATAGGTATAGGATCATCATCCGTAAATCTAATGTTAAGCTAGCGAGAGGAGGCATTGGTTGATTAGCCTACGGCGGCAAAATTTCTAAAGCCCTCGCTGTTCGTAGCTTTCATAAAACGAATTACAAAATATCTTAATTTCAACTGTTATAATAAAAAATAAACTATGAAAAGCAAAGGCATTCGAATGTAATCTTTAAGTAAACAAGATAATTTTGATAGTAAATAATTTTCCAAAATAAATAGAGAAATATATATAATAAATTCTATACTAAAATATAAGCCGAAAATTTTTGTAAGCAAATATTTAGTAGACACAGATAAAATTAACATTAGTATTATTACTTTCCACTTATACAGAGAAAAAGAAAAAAGCACGTACATTTTTAATACTTTAAGATCTACAGAATATTTCAAAAAACAGAAAATGTAAATAAGATTCTTGGAAATGATTAACCAGTATCTTGGACAAAACTTAGCACAACTTTATCAGAAAGAAATATTAGCATATAAATATTCATGAAATGTTTTTATTCATGTTATATTTTGTTGCAATAGACACCATGCAGAAACAGCGATCTATTCTTTCGTACAAAAACAGAAAAGGTGATAAAGTAAGACTTGTCAAACTAGAAGAAATAAGACTGAGGTAGGTAAACTCTACGTTCCTTTGAACCATTAAAACCTATTCGATTACAATGTATCTGCTTACATAAATAAAACTGAGACGAAGGTATAAGGCTGTTTTATGTAACAACGACTTCGAAATTCACGATAAAAGAAATAATACCACGTATTACGAATTTAAAAGTGATAATTCAATTCAAGTTTGGACCCTAGTAAAATATTTACTTTTCGGGGAAACTAAATGTGTTAGTGAGGACGGTGTTTAAGTGAACTATGATATTTCAGATATCATAGAATGTGAAAATATTTACTTTAATTTTGACTAAACGATATTCCTCAAATAAAATTCTACTTTACTGTAAATTTCAGGCTTATTTTCTTATATTACATCGCAAAATTCTTTGTTATTTTCATTTTTAACTAAATATAAAATACTTATAAACTTTAGTTCGATACTTGGTAATGCATGGGTACGTTTCAATTCTTCTATTGCTTTTAAAATTATAAAATATACATTATTTCTAATAAAAACTATTTACTTTTAAGTTAAATAATTTTTATCCTATTATGTTAGGTAAAATTTTTATACAAATGACTGAATCAAAAAAAAAAAATTTAGAAATTGTAAATAGAAGGGCACATTTTTCTTACAAATTTCATTAATAAAAACTGTATTCCTCAAATAAAATTCTACTTTACTGTACATTGCATGCTTATTTTCTTATATTACATAGCAAAATTCTTCGTTATTTTCATTTTTTAACTACATATAAAGTACTTATAAACTTTAGTTCGATACTTGGTGATGCATGGGTACGTTTCATTTCTTCTTTTGCTTTTAAAATTATAAAGTATGCATTACTTCTTTTAAAAACTATTTAAGTTTAATAATTTTTATTCCAATTCGTTGGGTAAAAAATTTAATACAAATGACTTTATAGAAAAAAATTAGAAATTGTAAAAAAAGGGCACAATTTTCTTACAAATTTCATTAATAAAAATATTTATAAAAGTTATGATATGTATTGTAATATAATATATTTATAAAATATTTATTAATTAAAGTTTTACACCTTTCAAATAGATGGATTTTTCTTACAAGCGTAACTAATTACTGTAAAAATGCGTTTTGAGTAAAACTAATGACTTAATGTCTTGCAGATGACAAGGGTTGTTTACATTGTATTATTCTCAAATCCCTGGGTTTTTCTACGTCATTCCTATAAAAACTATAGTTTTTTAAGTCCACAAAACACCCGTTTTATCTAATAACATTTTTTTTAGATCGAGTTTATAAAAAATTGAGAACGTTCTAGTTCCTTTAAGTTACGGGATTAAAGTATCATATTTAAGCTTTTATTTCTTTGAAAAAGCAAAGCTAAATTTACTTTTTACTCTAAGTCTTTTTAGTACATACATTTTTACTAAAATCAGCATCAAGCAATATAATATATAGTAATATATTAATATTAATTTACAAAAGTAAACAGCTATTTATATACCATTAATATTATTTAAATCAATAGAGTAATTGGTACAATACCCATAATAGAAATGATAAAGTTCTATTTCCACCAAAATACTTCTGTTAAGATAAGTATAATCATTCTAAACACAATATTGAGAACGTCATTGATTTTTTTAAACCTGCAATAAAGTTTCACAGCATACGAAATGGGTAGTATATAAATATATAATAAAGAGTATACAGAATGAAATTTCTGATGAATTCCAAATAAAGCATATAAACGTAAGACCAAATTATCTGATAACTTACTCCTGGAACATGCTTTTTTTCTAGGGAAAATAATCAAACCTCTTTTAATAAACGCAAGGCAAGTAGAAATCAAAAGAAACATTCCAAAAATACAGTGCAGTATCCGTCGAGTTTTCACCCGGAATCACACGGCCATAATAAAGAGGAACAAGAGGAGAAAAAGCGAGGTAAAAGCGTTAAAGCGGAGCGCTTACCTGTAATTCATGCATCGATAAGAATTCCCTGCGCTTGTGAATGATGATCACATATGACGAATTTTACACTGCGGTTGTACAACTTTTCCCATCGTCCATTGCGGATACACCAGACGATGCTAGTCACGTGACATTAATTGGCGGCTTTACGAAAATTGTTTTATTTGGCGTTGCCGATTCATGAAAATATCTGCCTTTCGAATTCGGAAAATACTTCTGTTTTCCGAGCCTCCGCTTCCATTGCACGTTTTTTAATTTTTAACTTTGCAGAGTTCTGTGAAAAGGTCAAAGAGGCTCAGTAGAGACGGGTTGTGGGTTTGCCGGAATAGAATGCTTTCTCGTCGCCAACGGTGACGGAGTGCATCGCCAAGCGTGCCAACGTTAGGCACGCCCACTAAAAGCGCGTCGGAAAAAGAGTAAACGGAGTACAAGTGTGAAAAGAGATGATCGCTCTATATTTGGATCTCTGATAAATATTAATGAGTATTTCGTTTTCGCTGGAGAAAAATAATACTGAAAATGTTACATTTAATTTTACAAATTGTTCATCGTTTAAAAATATTGTTTTTGATAAAATAAAACTAGATGTCCCCACCTGTGTCTCTCGGGGAATATTTGCTTACCCATCTAAATTTTATTCTAACAATATGAAGAATAAAAACGTAAGATTTCAATCGATAGAAATACAATTTATTGACTTAAATACGAGTTGGTGGAACATTTTTAAAGTGGCACACAACGAAAACATTTAATCTGACATTAAACGTAATTTGATATTGAAACTGAATTATTAAAGAGTAGAATATTATTTTGCGATGTTTTTTCTGTACCACAGAAAAGATCAATTGAAACAAGAGTAGTTTAAACAATTTTAAATTTTTAAGGGGTTATACGACTCTTAAATGTCGAAATAATGTAAGAAAATTATCATTTTCGACTTTCTTAGCTCGAAAACTAACAGTTTTACAAAGATAAGTTACAATAAGTTAGAAAAAATATTTAGAACAAATTATTATATTTACAAACATATCATTCATTTTTGGAACATAAAAAATATTTTTGTTAGAAATTTATAAAAAAAGAGACACTGTGTAGTTAACAAAAATGATATCGTAGATTACTAAAAATATAATTAAGTTAAAGACAAACTTATTATTTTAAAACATACAATAGTTCAAAATAACTTTGAACCAAAATTTGTATGTATTTAAGATACATATATATATTTTTAAAAATATTTGAAAAAAAAAATATTTTTTTTTCTTAAAAATTAAAAGTTCATCATTGGAAAAAAATATTTCAGGAACTATACAAGAAAATTTAGATTCAATCGGACAAAAATTGTGTTGTCTACAACCTGTTAAAATTGAACGATAAAATATTAAAAAATTTTTGAGATAAGATGCGCGTTACATGAAAAATAAATACAATTTGAAAAAACTCAAGTTAAAGTTTTGTAAGTTAACTTTTTTACAGTAAACAACAGATATGTTTTTATTCGTAACTCTTCTCAATATAGGATTTTTTACGCAGTTGTTTTAAAAGATTCAGAACTGAATTCCTTTTCACATATATTTTTTCAGAAAAATCTAAATTTTTGTCGATTTAACAGTCGTATTACCTCTAAAAGAGTAAATCTAATTTTTTGTCGATTTAACAGTCGTATTACCTCTAAAAGAGTAAATCTAATTTTTTGTCGATTTAACAGTCGTATTACCTCTAAAAGAGTAAATCTAAATTTTTGTCGATTTAACAGTCGTATTACCTCTAAAAAAGTAAATCTAATTTTTTGTCGATTTAACAGTCGTATTACCTCTAAAAGAGTAAATCTAATTTTTGTGTATTACCTCTAAAAGAGTAAATCTAATTTTTGTCGATTTAACAGTCGTATTACCTCTAAAAGAGTAAATCTAATTTTTTGTCAATTTAACAGTCGTATTACCTCTAAAAGAGTAAATCTAAATTTTTGTCGATTTAAAAGTCGTATTACCTCTAAAAGAGTAAATCTAATTTTTTGTCGATTTAACAGTCGTATTACCTCTAAAAGAGTAAATCCAATTTTTTGTCGATTTAACAGTCGTATTAACCCTAAAAGTGTACATATGTTTTGAATATTTGTAAATAAAAACTTCGTAATTTCAGATATACTTTAAATATAATTGTATACAGTTAAAAAAAATGGAAGCGGTTTATTTAAAAAATAGAAAGGCGTCAAATATCGACAATTTTATTCCATTTACTTAAAACAAAAATTAATTTTCCAAAAAGTAGAGGGATTCCGAATGTTACATCTACAAACATATTACGGGCCGGTCTCACCAAAGTCGTTTGACGGCTAATCACAATTAATCTCTGTTTAAAAGGATAATGAAGAATTTCCACGCTTTCTAATTTTAATTTTAAACAATAGAACACAAAAAGTAAACAGGACAGTACCAATTTTTCTTTCATTTGGGGGAATAATTACGGATTTCTAATGGGTTTTATAGCGGACTCTTTAACGTCTCTCAAAAACGATACTTTACCATCGCCGAGTTTGTGACGTTATCGTTCATGAAAACACCGACCGACTATGTTGTTTACATGTTAAAAGGAGACTTTTAAATTTGCTTCTGTGTAGAGTATCGCATAGAATAGAAATTTTTTATTATGTCTGACTTCAAAAAATCATATTCTAAATATTGTATTGTGCCACTCTGTAAAAATACAACTAATTGCAATGAGAAGATATTTTTCAGCGTTCCCAAAGATCCAAATACACGTAAAATCTGGAGAAATGCGATGAAAAGGGACGAGAAATTAAATCCCAAATTATCATATAAATCATCTCTATGAGTTTGTGATAACCATTTTTCGGTAAATAAATGCTTGCTTCTGTATAAATATTACTAATTTAAAGCAATTAAAGTATATAAAAATTCATCTATACCTTTAAAAGGACTGTTGATTAACCAGTGCTTTTTAACTTTTAAAACTGCTCATTTTCGAGTATTATCACAGAGTTCAAGTACAATAAATGTTTGATAAAGCATATAAATATCATAAAACATATAGATATCTAAAGCATATAATTATCTAATAAATAACTCGGGGGAGCGGAACGTTATGTATTTTCAAGGTATTATAAATATTTTCTTCAGAGATGCATACTTTCTTAAGTGTATCCATTCACAGTGATATTTTTCGATTCAATTGGTGACTAATTTGAAAAAAAGTATAATATTTTAAAAATACTTAATAATGATATCACTATAAAAATTAAATTAATATCAGAAACTTCATGCATTTTTTTAATTTAACATTAATATTAAAGGCAATGAAGTTGTATTGCTATTTAAAAAAGTATATATAATTAAGTAAAGCCCTTTAAAGATTTTAAATTTCTTTTCATCACATTGAAAATACTTAAGAATTAAATTAAATTTTTAGATTTAAAATACTTAATAGTGATTAAAAAAATGTAAATTTAATGTAAATTTGCTCTTTAAGATTATCGTCTTTGTACAGGTGTTTGGTGATATATCCCAATAATATTCTGATAACAAAGCACTCGGGTCAAGACTGGAAAATCCGCTTTTCGCAGATGGACTCGATTGGGTTTTTTTTTCTGCATATGCTTAGCATCTGAACAAATTATTTATGTACAAAATATATATTTTCTTTTAAGTTTTAAAAGGAATTACTCCTAAAAGATTGTTTTTACCTTTCAGAAATCCTAATTTTTAGGATTAAATTGTATTTCCAAAAATTTTAATTACTAAAAAAAAAGAAAGATTTGGAATGAAAGAAAGAGGAGGCTATTCATAAATAGTAATATAGGAAATAGTAAGGTCAAAAATAGTAATATACCCTACTACTTTAAAGTATTATTTCGATATATCAATCATATCAATAGTAGTGTGGGGATATATCGCGATATTAAATTTCTGATATCGTCCAGCCCTATTATATAGTAATAAATTCTTCAAAACTTCAGAACATTATTTAAAACTTAGAGAACGATGTCCTATTTTGAAGAGACTGTCACAAGAAGTCAGGTGGTTGACTGGTAAGTTGGTTGGATGGTTGGAGTTAAACAGGTATGCCACCCGATGGGACAAATTACGTTGAAACTCAAATCGAAGTGAAAACATATAATTAAAATATATCATCAAAAGTGTGAGATGATATGTACGGTATAAATATAGATAAAATGTCAACTATGTAAAACAGAAATCAACGGTAAATATACTTAAAAATTAATGATCTACAGAATATATATAATAACGGCAATACCGGTACGCCGGTATATCGAATACCGATATTTAGAGCTTTTTTTGCAGTTACCTAAAACCGGTTTTTGCTAGAATAAAATACCAAATTAACATAGGGGATCGAATTTCTTTCGTATAAGTGAATGTTTCGTATAACTGAAAATTCGTATATGTAACATAGGCCTTATGGGGTTGTATCGGGGAACGGGAAGATCTTCATATAAGTGAGTTTCGTATAAATTTGTTAATATTGTATCAACATATGCACAATGTGTTCCGCCGGGAATTGAATGATTTTCCAAAGTGCAAAAGACTTTGGTTTTAATAGACCTGTTACACAGGATAACTGATAGAATGTAAGGCACAAAAAAATGAATTACTATCAGTAATACACTGATACTTGATGATGTAAAAAAGACAAAATGTTACCTTTAATAGTCAAACGTATGTATCCATTAAAAAGCAATCCTAATGGCCCGACTGTGACTATCAATGTATTTTTAATTCATAGCATAGATTTTTTTCTGTGACACACACGAAAGAAAACAATTACCACGAAAGTTAACATCATGTGATTACCATGATGCGAGATAAAATGTAGATCCGGGAGTTCAATTTGGGATTGCAAAGGTGAGATCTCGAAATTTAACGCATCGCTTGCGAAGTGTAACGAAACTGCTCTTTCAGGGGAACGTAATATCGTTTTATAAGTGATTATTATATCTCTTATTTATTAACTTTTTATATGGAAACAATGATTCGAAAGTCAGTCTTGCTAGGCATAGGCACAGATATTTATGGGGTGTTGTGAGCTTAAAGCTCTTCAACCCTAGTGACGAACTTTGGCATGCAAGGATCATTAGCACTTTGTCACTTCTAACTTAACGTCAAAGTTGTGATGTGGAGTGTTACGGTCTACTTCTTTGCAACACGAGGGCTAATGAGACCGGGATCTACAGCTTAAAGCCGATTCCGAACGGCTACGAACATCCATGCCACAGTGGGATTCGAACCCACGAATTCCTCTACCAAAGGCCAGCACCCCTACCAATCGGCCAACGTTCGGCAACTTAATGTCAAAATTTTAAAAAAAATTATAATTAAAATAGACGACCCGACAGACGTTGTCCTGTTTTAACGCTGTAAATCCAAAAATTGTAAAAGTTTTTTAAGCAAATTATAAATTAGACCATTTTGGTCGAAACGTAAGATAAAAAACATTATTTTAAAAATACTTCACAACACATTACAAACTATTGGAAAGTTTCGGCCGAAAATAAATGCAATTTCTTTATTCTTAATGGTTGTTTAACCTTTAAAAAGGAATGTAAATTACAAGCATAAAAAATCCCTAGGGTCACTCCGTATTTGTCTTTTTCTTTTCTTTTCTTTCCTTAAGTGTGCTGCAGAGCGTAAATATATATATATATATATATATATATATGTGTGTGTGTGTGTGTGTGTGTATGTGTGAGTGTGTGTGTGTGTGTGTTGAAAGATGTGCTGTTTATTAAACTAAGTTTTATTTATTCTACGTCTGTTTCGTCGTTTGATGTTCTATACATTCAGCCAACAGATAAAATCATTAGATTAAATTAAAATCCCCAAATCGTCTGTATAAGGAATCGATCCTTCGATTCAGTACTGTCGCCGACCCCTGCACCACAGATACGTCGGCAGCGAAGAGTTTCCAGAGACATTGTTATAATCTCAATAATCGCGCAATTCTAGATTTTCGATAAAAACAAAAAAACATTTTCTATAGGTTAAAATTGTCAATGTTAACCATTCTTGAATCAACTAATTACATACACAAAATTTCATCCAAATCAGTCCAGCCGTTTAGGTTTGGTTTGGCTTGGAGTGCTACAGTCTACTTTTTTGCCACACGAGGGTTTATGAGACCAGGACCAATAGCTTAAAGCCGATTCCAAACGGCTACGAACATGCATGCCACAGTGAGATTCGAACCCACGAACTCCGGTACCGAAGGCCAGCACCCTAACCAGTCGGTCATCGTTCAGCCCCAGCCGTTTAAGAAGAGTTCTATTAAAAACTCACAGACAGGAAAATTTTATATATAAAGACATCACCTCTAGCAGAAGAACGGGTGATTATTTTTTTTCTACCTGACTGCTATTGTTGAAATAAAAACAATAAATTAACAATAAAATCTTTAAAAATTTTCATTAATGGTTGAGTAATTCAATAATAGTTTTAGTATTGTCTTAGAAACGGATTAGCATCTTTAGACTAAACTGTTGAATATTTACTTAAAGATTACTATTTCTATGAATATATTTCCGCATAAAATCAATTTTCCATGGTGTTCACTTGTGGGCCATTTCGCAAACGTTTGAAAACATTAGCATTTAAAGAATGGCAGCAAATACAATGTCCTTTGAATGTCAATGTGAATGGAGTAATAATTTTCCCAAGCTCATTTCGCATCCTCCATTTTGTTTCTTTTCGAAAGAAACTCTCAATTCGAAAGTTTCCTCAAATAGGGGTTTAAAGACCGTGTGATATTATGCTATCCGATTGCGATAAAAAACCATAACACCCTTTTAGAATATCTATTCATTAAAGGAAAAAATATAAATAAATCCATCCTTCCACCTATCGATAGAGATAATATAAATGCTCGCAAATATTCATTAATGAAATACTAAAAAATTAACAGGAATTTTTGAGGCAAATAACAAATAACTATATGTAGTACTTTTAATTAAGTTTAAATGTAATCAATTTATATTTTTTCTGAAACATACATAAATTTGAGTATTCTGCATGATTCTATAGCTAAAAATTAGTGACCAATCACAATATATATAAGGCGATTTCAAGCAGTAGGGCACAAGTTAAATTCTGACAATTCTGACTTTAGTTTCAAACATGGAGGACAGTTTATTATTTGTCTACAGGCTGTTGTAAACATGAAAATGAATAGGAATGGCATTATAGTAGTTCGTTACGTTGCGACATATTGCTCTATTGTAAAGGGGAAATAATAGAGTAAAAATATTTTACACCATTTCTAATAGGCTAAAAATATGCAACAGCCAATATCGCGGAAAATGTGTGCAGAAAGTTACATAAAACCATAGACGGTTTATAAAGTTGTCCAATTAGCCAGGTTTTTCAATAACGAAATCCGCTTTGATCCCGACAGTATCAGATAATCAAAGCTCAATTATATTTTGTTTAGACTGAAATATAATTTCCTTGTCATAAATTTTCTCTCTTTGAAAACGTATATTATTTCCATCTTTTGACGCCAATAAATTATTTTGAGGTACTCTAAATATGCAATAACAGCCAACTATATGAAAAATCTTTTTTCTTATATTATCTTGTCACGTGCCAGGGTGGACAGAAGATGTATTAATATCGAATAAGTTCATTTGGCGGTATCAAGGATTTCTATCCAAAGTTATCTCTATGACTTATCGGATAGATTTGTATAAAAAAAACATATAATAAGAACTGTTCTTAATATTAATAAATAAAAATAACAAAATATATGTTTACATGATAGCTATTAAATCTGCCCCAAATTTGTGTCGTGTATTAAATTTGCTCAAACTTTTTTTATGGTAAAATATAAGTTTAACCCTAAAGTACGTTACTGCATTACTACTGTACGTTGATTAGCAACGTTAATAGATCTTTCAATATTACGTGGTAGAATAGGAAGCAGAGATTTTGACAACAGTGTTAATTTTGGTGCTATTAATAAATGTTGTCCAAAATTAAGGAAATTTATGACAAACCACGTGGTTTAGTATCAAACAAACACGCAGTCATATTGACAAAAATATGAATATGAAGATAACTATATAAAATGATAGGTTTTTATTAGCCCATGAGAATCGTTGAAATTTGTACTTTTTGTTGTTAGAATTTTGTTGATAAACATTTCATTGTAGCACAAAAATTAGCCAAGAATTAAATTTAAAATTAGTTCTCATATAAAAATTCTATAATTTGCGTCCCATGAAAGTGAATCACTTTATATCTCAATTTCCAGGTCAAATCGAATGGATACTACGCACACGATGTTTAAATAATAAGAAATGAATAAATGAAATATTTAA
>CM063509.1:9459269-9484269 GCA_032207245.1 Pardosa pseudoannulata
CAGCCGCTTCGCATACCGAAAGCTCCCGATCGAGGCACGAACGTCTCCGAACCGGATGCGAACCTCCGGATTCGTTCGGAATTATTTTAATGGCAGGAGGCATTTATCTCTTGCCGGCACGAAACATAAATCTCCGACTTCCTCTTTAACGAAGACCGTGATCTGCTTCGTCATTAACGGCCAGAAATGGTAAAGTCCTTCGTGATTCAGATGCAGAACAAAAAAAAAATATGTATGAAGAAGTATCAATATTTTAGTAGCAGGGAGGATGCATTTCTTTTTCCCCAAAGTTATACGTTTTTTTGTAAATTGGAAACTATTGTGTACTCAGAAAGCTGTGAATGCGATGCACATACAAATTGGAATACGGTTTGGTTTTGATAATCGAGTTTCCATGGCGACTGGGAAAAAGCCATCGCAAAAGAGAAGTTGTTTCGAAGCTGCTGTTCAGTGTGAGCTTTATTCAGCAGACGACATCTGCGGAATGTTAATTATCGTCGTAAAAATATTAATCTTTTTCTCTATTTTTCTTCAATAGCAATAATAAGGAAATTTTATCAAAAATATTAATAATTGGCTTCCATTTATTCTATTTAAAGATACATTGTAAATTTAGAGCCTGGAGTCAATAATAATAACCTATTTTTGATTCAATACAAAATAAAGAGTTCTACTCTGTTTAGAATAATAATATTTCTTACATCCTTTTTAAGGTTTTTAGTCTTTATTAAATCAATTTTTTATAATATACTAACTGCTTCGCACCCAGCCTTCGGTTTGGGTTTTAAAATATTTCACTAAAATGTTTAAGTATACTATTAAAGATAACATTAATAAAAATATATTGAATTTTGAAATTTGAAATAAAAATCAAGTTCTACATAATAAAACTTATGACAAAAATTTTGCTTTAAAAAATGGCAAATGTGAAAAAAAATAAAATTGATAAAACTTGGCGAGTTTGTAATTATTGAAAAAAAATCTCGCCAAGATGAAACAGAAAATTGAAATAACTACATAAATTAAATGGAGAGAATAATTATTTTATCTGAAAGCGTTATCAGATGAATGAAGTTACTTAAAGGATTTCAATTTTTGTAATATGTAATTAAAAGAAATATATAAAGAAAGTCGCCAAGCTTAATTAAGAATAGGTGGAAAACAGATTGACGTCTCAAAATTGGATAACAAAAAATGCCACAACTGAATTAAATGTACAAAATTAATATTGATAAAACAAAACAAATAAGGCTAAAATTTGAAATCATATTTTACACTTTAGTCAAAAGTAGCAACCATATCTCAACATTTCACAGTTGCCATTTCTAAAATGAAAACAAATTTTTTTCTCGTACATAATTTGCCTATTTTTTCTCTAATGTAGTTCAGTTTTAGATAACAAAACTTATAATTATATCTTAGTTTTCATTTAAAAAATGGCAACGCCGAGATAAAAGCAAATTTGATTGAATTTGGCTAGTTTTTAATTACTAAGAACAAAAATCTCGAAAAGATAATAAAATAGAAAAAATAATGCTTTTCTAAAAAAGATAAGTTTAGCGTTTAAAAGATGCAAAAATATTATTACATACATACATATTTTCATAAATATATATCTTTTCATTGAATTTTAATAGCACAGATATATTTTTATGTTACTCGGAATGCCAAAATATCAAGTGATAATAATGCCAACCTTGAATAACACTATCATTTTTTGACGTCAACTCAACAATGAAAATGCTCTTGACGCAAAATTAAAGTGGCATTTTAGTCGGGCTTTTCCTTAATGTCTTCGGAACTAATTGGAATATCGGAACGCGAATGAGCAAAATGACTTTCCCGGGTCGTTCCACGTCTTTCGGTACCTTCGGAGCCCTTCTGAGTCCAGCGATTCGTGAGGAGATAGACACATAGGTACAAACATAAAAACAGAGATAGTTAAGTCAGATTTTAATATATAGGATATAGCAATGCAGTATTTAAAAAGCATAAAGTACGTATACAAAGTGAGGAAAAGTATCCCGTAAAATACCTTTTGAAATTTGTTGATTAGAAACTATACTTTAATCGCTTTTATTTAATTCCACTTGTGAGTTAGTTTAATTTTTTAATTACCTTTCTAATTGGCCAGAGATCTGAAATTCTGTAGTTAGCTTATTTCTGGTGGTAATAAAATATTTAATCATAAAAAAATTAGATTGGAGAAAAAAAATAGCTCGGTACAAAAAGCTGTTCAAAATACTTGGAATCTTCATTACTGAGATTTTAAACTAGTGTCGCCATCTATTTGCAAGTAGCTTAACTAAAAACTCGAACTAATCTTTAAAAGTGATTTGAACAAAGTAATGACTCCTGGTACAGAAAAGAATGCAAATATATATTTGATTTATGATCTTGTAAAATTTTAAAGTTTTTGTTATATTTATATGAAATAGAAGCTAATTATCTTTTTTAATTCTGTGAGTCTCTTTTATATTAATACGAGTAATATAATTTATTTTATAACATGAATAAAGCTATTTTTTTTTTTTAATTTTCAACTTCTAAACAGTTTTTAGTTTTCCTTCATCTTAAACTTTTTAGATTTGCACATTAAAACTGATATTTTTCTACAATTTAATATAAAAATTTAGTTTTTAGTTTAAATAGTTCCTATATTAAATTCCTTAAGTAAATTAAATAAGTAAATTCCTTTTTTCCATTGAGGCAAATTTTTTATTTCATTTAAAAAAATATATTATTTAAAATGTAAAAAACAAAATAAATTTTTTAAAGCTAGAACATCGTCAAAAAATTGTCTAAATTTCATTCTAATAAAACAGGACATTTTCTTTCATGATGAATCGATGATCATCAGATGATTGGTTGGTTTGGAGAGATCTACATTCTACTTTTTTTTTCAACACAAGAGCTAATGCCACAGGGACCAGCTACTTAAAGCCGATTAAAAACAGCTGCAAACATCCATGCCAGCAATAGGATTCGAGTTCACGACCTAAGAGCAGCGCCCAACACATCCAAGCATCATTTGGAACAGGTGTTTAAATAAGATTCATTTTGAGGATCTGGTCAAAAATTTGTATTTAACACTACGCGTGAGGGCAACGTATTTTTACGTTTTTTTTGCAGTCTGTCACTGGAGCGCGGGTCACGTAAAAATACGTATTTAGTAGATTTGTGGTGGATACCCGCTAACCACCACAAATCTACTAAATACGTATAATTATATGTATGTGTGACATTATATGCGTGTTGTTTGCGTTGCTATGCAACGCTTTGCATTTTTTCTTTCCACAAGTTAGGATTGTCGAGCGACTCGGTCTTTCGTCGCGTTATTTCGTCTTCCATCGAATTCCTAGCTCCAGAACGTACAAGTCGTGTTTTGTCCATTGGAAGCTTGGTTTTTTATTGTTGAATACAAAATTGATAAAATGAGCCGTCGTGACAAAGAGAGTGATGAAGAAATAGGCGCTGACAGATTATCGGACTTTAATTTTAAAAATCGTTTATTTTTGTGATTTCGTAAAAATATTGTTTTTTTTTTTTTCTTTTTTTTTTTTTTTTTTTTTTTTTTTTTTATCATACAGTATATATATTAAAGTGTAAAATAAAAAAAAGTTTCGTTCATAAAAACAAAGTAGTTTTCGATTGACTGCGATTTTTCTGAATAACTAAACTTTCGCGCGATTCACGAAAAAACGCCCGCTGCAAGCGTAAGTTGGCGGTGAAGTATACCCGCATGCCAAGTGTTAAGAAAAACAAGCATATAACTTCTAAAAGTAAACACAGCTACGTTAACTCAGTCGGGAAAGGTCGCAGGATTGGGAGTTCGAGGTTAAAAACCGTCGTATTTACTAACGGCGGATAAGCCACGTAAAATAAGCAACATCCTCGAAGTTCACGTGATACCTCTGGCCAAGCCTGGAGGCTTCTGCTTCCTAATGACGATGACCTACTTTAGCTAAAAGTCGTTCTGTCACCCCTTCAAAACGAAAGATACCAACCTTCACCTTAAATAGAGTATCCTCCTGCTCCTGAGCGTGGCTCGTAAAAAAATGAATTAAAACAGGAGTACATAAAATAAATATTATTTTACATTTTATTATAAATTGTATTTAATTTTAATAAATAAAATTTTATTACGTGGTTTGTTATTGTATGTATTTTGAATTCCATACACAGCTGAGAACCAAAATCTTAAATGCTTGGGGTTTCTAAGTGTCTTAATCTGAACAGGATGATATAAAAAATTTTTAAACGCATTGTGGTTAAACAAAATGAATTACTGTCGAAACTATATAAAAACTTATGTTTTGCGAACTTTATTTTGGAATTAAGAACATCTTCCGAATTTTTCAGCAAAATAACCACCAAATAATAAAGCGTGCTCTCTCTTTAAAGAACATTTACCTACGATCTCATATATTTTAATCTCTTTATTTCTAAAAATATTTCAGGATATTTAATTAAATTCCTTTATAAATATTATCTAAGAACATTGTGTGAATTAAACGAAAAAATAGGTTTTATATTCCTTCAAGGGGGGGGGGTAGTTTCCAAAAGCCCCCCTGTTAAACTGTGTGAAAATTATACTTTTTGAAATTTTGATTATTTTGGGACATCGATGATTAATTATCACCAAAATTCTTTATAATTAAACAATTTATAAATGTTGTTTTGGTAAGAACTTTTATTTTGGGTCGTGAACGTGAAAAGTCAAAATCCATTTAAAGCAAGTTTAAAGATGCATAATTCAAAGAAGAAAAAGCAGTAGTGTTTAGGGCTGAAATAAGTTGTTAGTTTGAAGTGTTAAAAGAAAAGAAAATTTAAAAAAAGTATTTATATAATATAAGCGCGAATGTTCCCTATAACGAACTTTCTTTATGGATTCAAGAAGTTCGTTAAATAAAGGTTCGACTGTCATTTAGAAAGCGCACTGATGCTTCAACAGACAGATTTCTCGTAATATTCAACTAGCACTGAGTGATAATTCAATATCAAAAGAAAAGCCAAAAAACGTAAAGTGAGAATATTTCCTATAACGAACTTTCTTTATAGATTCAGGAAGTTCATTAAACAGAGGTCCAACTGTCATTTAGGAAAGCTCACTGACGCTTCAACAGACAGCAAATCATAATATTCAACTAGCATTGAGTGATAGTTCAATATATATCGAAACAAAAACTAAAAACCGTAAAGTGAGATATTCCCTATAACGAACTTTCTTTATGAATTCAGGAAGTTCGTTAAACAGAGGTCCGATTGTCATTTGGAAAGAGCATTGACTCTTCAACAAACAGCCCTCTCGTAATATTCACCTAGCACTGAATGATAATTCAATATCAAAACAAAAACCAAAAAAATGTAAAGTTCGAATATTCCCTATAACGAACTTTCTTTATGGATTCAAGAAGTTCATTAAATAGAGGTCCAACTGTCATTTGGAAAGTTTACTGACGCTTCAACAGACAGCCAATCGTAATATTCAACTAGCACTGAATAATAATTCAATATCAAAACAAAAACCAAAAAGCGTAAAGTGCGAGTATTAACTATAACGAATTTTCCTTATGGATTCAAGAAGTTTGTTAAACAGAGGTTCGACTGTCATTTGGAAAGCTCACTGACGCTTCAACAGATAGCCCTCTCGTAATATTCAACTAGCATTCAATGATAATTCAATATCAAAACAAAAACCAAAAAGCGTAAAAAGCGAATATTCCCTGTAATGAACTTTCTTTATGGATTTAAGGAGTTCGTTAAATAGAGATCCGACTGTCATTTGGAAAGCCCCCTGACGCCTCAACTCGTATTATTCCACTAGCATTGAGTGACCACACTACATCAAAACAAAAACCAAAAGCGTGAAGCGAACAAGGCAGTCCAATCGATGCATTCCAGAACTGTTGGTTCACGTCCTTCAATCGACAATTTACCATCGGAAATGCAAATCGATATTGGAAAAACAACGCCCAACAAACATTGAAACCCGCCGATGAAACAAACAAAACAACCAATCGTGAACGCGAGGAGTACCCCTCCCCCCTCACTTCATGCATATTTCTTTGCTCATTTTCTTCGGAAACGTGATCACGCGAGCGCACATTGTCCTCACTGAATTTTCTTATAAAACCCGGCGAAGGAAAATTCCCGGATGAGATTTAGGATTAAAGGATTCTAATAGAGAACTTAGAAGAGCGAAAGATATTACTTGTTCATTTGAATAAAAAAAACAATAAAAAAGCAGCGAAAAGAACTTTCATACTTTTTTTTCACTTTAAAAAAAATAAATCAAGAGAGTTCTTTTGAAAAACAAGCCCTGATCCGACCCAGTCCCCTCCCCTTCACTTCATGATATTTCCTCACAAACACACGCACGAATTTCACCCACGGAGAAAGACCCGATCAAATCCCCTGGGTTCAAACCGCGGTAATTCGATGCTGTCCATAGATCATCCGTCGCGGTGATTGATGGCAGAGCAAAAAAAAGTCAAGAACTGCTGAAAAAAAAAAATAAATACAAAGAGAAGCGAAATCACCGTTGAAGACGATTTTTCCATTTCTTTAGTCGCTGAACAGATGTGAAACTGTTTTTTTTTCATCTATAAATAAAGAAAGTATTGTACTTTCTGGAAAAATCTGATCGGCCACAAAAAAAGAGTTAGTTTGCGGGTGTAAAAAAGAGATGTATATCAGAATTTTATCGCTGAAAGAGAGAGTATTGCTGGAGGCTGATTCTAATAGGATGCTAGCGCTGAATCGATTGTTTAACTTCCCTAAAATGAAACTGTTTAATTTTTAAACACTTCTGATACCGCACACGAAAAGAGCGTTCTCTACCGCCACCTCCCCATCTCTTTCCGGCTCATTGGAAAATTAGGTGTCCTGCGCCCTAAAAAAAGAAGTTCTTTTGTTTGCTTGTTTGCTTTTAGTGACAGGAAGAGAGTTTATTCAATTTTCTCATGGTAAGATAGGAAATAAAAGAACCTAAACTTCTGTTTCTGTACACAAAATAAATAGGAAATCACCAACAGGGCTGTTACTAGGTCTTTTAGCGCCCGTGGCAATAAACTGGTTCGCACCCCTGCCACCAAATGTAGTGAGAAAATAATAAACATAATATATATAGATATATACATGCACATATATTTATAAATATATATATTCATATACAGTAGAACCTCGATTATGATCTAATTGGGACCTCTAGTACCTCGGATATCGAAAATCTCGATAATAGAA
Organism: Pardosa pseudoannulata; assembly: GCA_032207245.1. Classification (NCBI taxonomy): domain Eukaryota; kingdom Metazoa; phylum Arthropoda; class Arachnida; order Araneae; family Lycosidae; genus Pardosa; species Pardosa pseudoannulata. Next base: position 9,466,515 of record CM063509.1, read on the forward strand.
ACCCTGTATAAAAACCTTCCGTGCTTGCGAATTTAACTAACTTTTAAAGTAAAAAACAATAGAACGTTCTTTAAATGATAAAAATAAACATATATGAACTTATGTTTCATAGCTAAAAAGATTTAAAAAGAAAATCAACTCTAGTAGTAAATTTTAAAAAGTAAAATGGAATTTTTTTTAAACTATACTTAGTTAAATATCGAAAGACGCATTTTCAAAAATAACACAAATCTCAAGAAAATATTGTATTTTTAAAATTTAATATACATTAATTTGTTAAATTTGCATTCTTTTAAAAAAAGTCTGTTACCTTTCGTTGCAAAAGTTCAGAATTTCTATCATGGGCAGCCCTATCGCGCCAATTTTTGAGCAACAGGAGATCCATCGGTGTAGCATCGTTTCTTTGCTCCAAATATTTTAGGGCAGTTGTCAGTGCTTGAACACCTTCACTATGACTTATAGTCGTAGAATCCTTAAAGTCCTCATCTTCATTTTCAGCGTCATTAATATCCGTTGAAGGATTAACGACTTGTATGATTTCTTCGTCATTGAGAATTTCAAAATTTGGATGTTGATTTTCAACGTCCAGCCACTCGCAAATGTCCTCTTCCAAAACTTCCTCACATCCTTCAATTCCATTGATGATCTCAAGAAGTTCCCTGTAGGTGTGTTTTCCGTCTGCTGGGATTCACCCTGTCTCCTCTTTTCAACAATTATTTTGTTGAATGATTTACGAATTGAAGCTGGATTCACTAATTGCCATGCCTGGGCAATCACGTTGTGGGGAAGAAGTGTCTGTAACACGGACAACGAACTAAAATGTGTATCATTTTTTCCAAGCTCATTTTGGAAAGGAGAAAAAAAATTAGACTTCGTTATTGTTTTGTCGTGACTCCTGAGTTTTATCTCGGAGAATTTCTCCCTTCTTGGCAACCGGGTTTTCTTATTTTATTGTCGTCTGCTGACCCGTTGCCATGGTTGCACTTGAAGGGAAAAATATCAGTGTTAATGTGAACTTCAAAAGATTATGTAGTGTGCATGGCGTCTTCAAAATAAATGTTCTCTGGTGGAATTAATAATTTTTTCGTGTTGATCATTTCTTACAGTCCACTCTATGAGTTACGGCGCTCCATCGTTTTGGTCCGTCGAGCCGGAGCTTGCTATCATTTTTTATAGTGTTTTAATTTCCTCAGAGTTCATTTTGTTGTGTTTTATTCCATGATTCTGCATGCTTGTCGCCATTTTCTTTTGAATCTTGAGTTCGTGATATTTTTCGGTGAGTTCATTCCAATTTACTTGTGTGAAACTTTTCAAATATAGTTTATTCATTCTTCTGAGTTTACCTTGATTATTTTTTCCATGTATTTATTGAAATTTGATTCTTTATTTTGGTGCTATTTTAACTTGTGTAATATTCTTCAACTTGTGATGTGTTGCAATTCTAGTGATCTCTTGATCTATTAGTAAATTCTGTGTGAAGGTTTATAGATTCACTTTATTATTTTTCTGTGTTATGAGAATTTAAGTTATTGATTAATTACTGACTTAATTTACTTTCTCTTGTACTTGTGTTAATTTCCAGTGAATTGTGAATTTTATTCTTACTCGTCAGTTTCATCATTTTTTTTTTTTTGAATTATGCTTTACATACTTCTTTTTCTGTAGTATTTAGCTTATTTTGCTGTGGTATTTAGCATATTTAGATTAGTGATATTGTGTTAATTTATGATTAGTTTGTGCATTTCATTCTATTATCCAGTTTGTGTGAGTTTCGGAATTTATTTGAGTTATTCCATTTCTGCATTTATTCTTATCTTGTTTACCTGAGTATTAGATTCAGAATTAAGTACAATTATGGATTTAAAAACATTATCAAATCAGAAGCGTGTGGCAAAGTCATCCCTAACTAGGCTTAAAAATAAAACACTAGAGGAGGAGATAAATAAACTAGACATTTCTCAATTAAATATAAGGAGGAATAGATTTGATGTGATTAGTAAGGATTTAAAAAATATTTATGATAAATTATTCAGTGTGTGTGAAGAAGGAGAAATAGATAAACTTTGTGATGAAAGAGAGGAATTGTTCGATGTTATAGATGATGTACTAGCTGTAATTGATAGGTCCATTTTAAAATTATCAAGTAAAAGCGATGAACCTAATTCATCTAATTTAAAAGCATTTGAGTCTATTGAAATCAAATTACCGACGTTGTCTCTACCAACATTTTCGGAAAGAGTTGAAGAGTGGTTAAGCTTCTTAGATTTATTTCAAATAGCGGTCGTAAATGGCAATGAAGCTGAGAGTGAAGCAAAAGAAAAACCTGAAGAAAAGGAAGCTGAACAAAAGTCAGAAGAAAAAATGGAACAGGAAAAGGTGAAAAAAAGACTGCTGAAGCTGAAGCAGACAGTGAAAAGCCATCAGATGCTGCAGACTCTGGTGTAAAGCGCAAAAATGAGGAAGAATCTTCTGAGGTTCTGAGACTAGCCCAAAGAAGGCTAAAGTTGAAGAAGAGAAGGAAGTGAAAGAGGCTGATAAGCTAACAAAAGAAGCATACTACCACCCCCATCATGCAGTGTTAAGAGAGGCAAGTACAACTACAAAGCTCAGAGTCGTGTTTGATGCCTCTTCGAAATCAACATCTGGCTATTCGTTAAATGACCTACTAATGGTCGGTCCTCGTTTGCAGCCTGACTTGTATCCACTTTTGATGAACTTCCGCTTTTTTCCCATAGCCTTGCATGCCGACTTAGAGAAGATGTTCAGACAGATCAAAATTCACCCTGATGACGTGGATTGGCAAAGAATTCTGTGGAGAGAATCATCCGAGGACCCTGTGACTGAGTACAGGTTAGTTACTGTAACCTATGGTACTGCTAGCGCTCCTTATCTATCCACTAGAACCTTACAGCAACTTGCCAAGGATGAGAGTGAAAGCTATCCTCTTGCTTCCCATGCAACCCTCAATCATTTTTATGTCGATGATCTTCTAAGTGGGGCTGCTTCGAAAGAGGAAGCTATCGAACTTGTGACTCAGCTCAATAAAATGATGAGGAAAGGGGGATTCAATTTACGGAAGTGGAATTCTAATGATTCCGATGTAGTTAGAGAAACTTCAGGGAATCAAGAAGAAAGGGATCTCTGTTCTACTGAAGATGATATAGTCAAAGTATTAGGAATTATGTGGAATCCTACATTAGACTGTTTTCGTTTTAAGGTAGCACCATGGGAAAATAAGACAACCTACTCTAAAAGGGAAGTTCTCTCAGAATTATCTCGTGTGTTTGATCCATTGGGGTTTCTGTCACCTTGTGTGATTTTCATGAAAATATTTATTCAAGAGCTGTGGAAACTGAGCCTTACGTGGGATCAACCAATTCCAGAGAGTTTAAGTATCAAATGGAGAAAATTTCGTGAAGAACTTCCTCTTGTAGAACAAATAAACATTCCTAGGTATATTTTAAAATCTCATCTTGCTGAACCTGAATTGCATGCCTTTTGTGATGCTTCAGAGAAGGCATACTGTTGTGCCATTTATCTTCGCTATGTATCATCTGATTTCGATACTCGAATATCGCTTCTTACTTCGAAAACAAGAGTCGCACCATTAAAAATCCAGTCCTTGCCTAGACTTGAACTTTGTGCTGCATTGCTGCTCTCTAATGTCGTTTCTTCTGTGCTCAAAAATTTGCCTATCTCAATTCAAAAGGCATTTGCATGGACAGATTCGACTATAACTTTAGCCTGGTTATCATCAGAACCATATCGTTGGCAAACCTTTGTGGCAAACCGAGTATCAAAAATTCAGACGACTGCTCCATTTTTAAAGTGGCGTCATGTTTCGGGATCTGAAAATCCAGCTGATCTTGGAACTCGAGGATTGTTACCATCAGAATTGATATCTAGTAATGTGTGGCTTCAAGGACCTCATTGGTTACGAGAACCATTACATTATTCTGGGGACTATGTTGTCTCAGATTCATTTGATTTTGACAAGATTCAGTTAGAGGAAAAGGAAGTAGATATCTGTGCTAATAATATTACTGTTGTACCAGAAATTATAACAAAAATATCTTCCTTTACCAAATTAATTCGTGTGTATTCTTGGATTAAACGATTTCTTAATAATAGTAGGACAAAGACTACTCGAGTGTACGGGCCTTTGAAATCAAGTGAAATTCATTCGGCTACAATCTCTGTGGTTCGTTTGGTTCAAGAGGCAGAATTTTCAAGAGAGCGGAAACTTCTTAGTGAAGGTAAACCTTTACCACATAATAGCAAATTGTTACCTTTAAATGTGTTTTTGGATCAAGACAATGTACTGAGAGTTGGTGGTCGTCTTTCCAAACATTCATCACTATCCTATGATAAAAAACACCCTATGCTCCTGCCAAAAAACCACGAATTTACAAGGAGAGTAATTGAATATTATCATTGCTCAAATCTTCATGCTGGTCCTCAGCTAACATTGTCTCTGTTAAGACAAAAATTTTGGTTTGTGGATGGCAGATCTGTAGTACGCAGTGAGCTGAGAAAATGCTTAAAATTGTTTTAAATTCAATCTGAGATCGTCTTCCCAACTAATGGGAGATCTACCAAGTGCACGAATAGAACAAATTCGACCATTTGACTCCATCGGCATCGACTTTGCTGGACCTTTTACTACAAAATGTGCTCATAAGAGATCAGTGATGAAATTCAAATCATACATTTGTTTGTTTGTATGTACGGCAACAAAAGCCATTCATCTGGAGTTAGTCTCGGAGCTAACTACTGCCGCCTTCCTTGCTGCATTCCGTAGGTTCATTTCAAGAAGAGGCTGTCCGACAAAAATCACTACTGATAATGGATCGAATTTCAAGGGTGCTTCTAGACATCTTCAACGGTTGTGTGATCTGTGTCGTAGTCAAGATGTGCAGGACTTCAGTTGCATGAAAGGAATTGAATGGTCATTCATTCCACCATATACACCTCACTTTGGAGGGTTATGGGAAAGCGGAATCAAGAGCATGAAACTATTAATGACAAAAACTTGTAAGACTGCTCTTTTGAATTTCGAGGAACTTACAACACTTCTATTTCAAATTGAAGCATGTCTTATTCAAGGCCTTTAACAGAACTTTCTAGCGATCCTTCGGACTTAAGTGCCCTTACTCCTGCGCACTTTTTGATTGGAGGTCCCATTTCCCAGTTTCCAGAGCCATCGCAACCTACTCAAGGTATTTGCATTTCTGAAAGGTGGCGTCTCATTCAAAAACTGAGACAATATTTTTGGAACCGCTGGACCAAGGAATATTTACATCAACTTCAACCTCGATCTAAGTGGTGGAGAACGAAACCAAACCTTAAGATCGGTGACATGGTGATAGTTCAGAAAGAAAATACTGCACCTCTAAACTGGAGTCTTGGACGTGTAATCGGATTAAACCCTGGTGCAGACAATAAAGTGCGGGTAGTAACTGTAAATACCAGAGATGGAGAAGTTACACGAACTGTAAATAAGGTGTATATTCTTCCCTTTAATAATTGATGTATACAGTTCATCTATTCATCTGTGTATTATTTTTCTTCTATTTTTCTTAATTTGATTCATTGTCTTTTACTTTTATTAATTGCATTTCATAACTTTTTTCTCTTTTTTTTTACTCATTTAATTAGTTGTTATTGTATTAATTATTTAAAATTTCCATTGTGAACCATGTAAGTGTTATGTTTGAAACCCCCCCTTGGGTTTCAAGGCGGGCGGTATGTTTTGTCGTGACTCCTGAGTTTTATCTCGGAGAATTTCTCCCTTCTTGGCAACCGGGTTTTCTTATTTTATTGTCGTCTGCTGACCCGTTGCCATGGTTGCACTTGAAGGGAAAAATATCAGTGTTAATGTGAACTTCAAAAGATTATGTAGTGTGCATGGCGTCTTCAAAATAAATGTTCTCTGGTGGAATTAATTTTTTCGTGTTGATCATTTCTTACAGTCCACTCTATGAGTTACGGCGCTCCACTTATTGACTCGTTATTGACAGAAACCTCGGTTAATCGAAGCTAGGTTAATCGAGGTTCAACTGTATTCAAAATGAACTCACAAAATATTTTATTGATTCTAAAATGTTCCTAGCATATTAATTTGAATTTTTTTCTATTTTTCCTTATTGATACTTAAAAATATTTTTGAATAGTTTAGGAATATTATTTCGCTAATAAACTGAATAGCGTATTTGATGGGATTATTTTTAATTTAGACGTTAAATTTTCATTAAAAAAAATGGGCAATTTCTAAATATAAATTTAGTTTTAATAACTTTATTAAATTTAGAATTAAAAAAAGTACCCGGAATTATATGAAGGCATATTAGGAGTGTCTGGTAAACATTTCGTAAGAATCTATAACAGGTTTGGTCTCTAGAAGCATTTCAAAAAATAACAAAATCCATAAAAAATAATTTATAAACACATTGGATTTTATAATAAAAAAAAGTTTTTTTTTTCAACTTTTCCTTATTTCTATTTCGGGCGAATCATCCTCTTTCGTACCCCATTTTCCTCCCGGTGTGGCGCCCCTAAGACTAATGCGTCCGTGGCATATGCCAACTTTTCCACGCCCTAGTTACGGCACTGATCACTAATAAGCTATCTTGAACTGAAAGTGTAAAATTTTAATAATAAACTAAAATTTTTAATAGAAGAAAAGAGTATCCCAGACTTCAGTATGTTACAGCATCTTTAATATATATATATATATATATATATATATATATATATATATATATATATATATATATATATATATATATATATATATATATATATATATATATATATATATATTATATATATATAATATATATATATATATATATTATATATATATATATATATATATATATATATATATATATATATATATATTATATATATATATATATATATATATATATGTATATATATATATATATATATATATATATATATATATATATATATATATTATATATATATATATATATATATTATATATATATATATATATATTATATATATATATATATATATATATATATATATATATATATATATATATATATATATTATATATATATATATATATATATATATATATATATATTATATATATATATATATTATATATATTATATATATATATATATATATTATATATATATATTATATTATATATATATATATTATATATATATATATATTATATATATATATATATATATATATATATATATATATATATATATATATATATATATATATATATTATATATATATATATATATATATATTATATATGCTTTCTTATCAAATTATTGAATAACGTTTTCTAAACTGCTGTTGAATTCCTCTTCGAAGGTCGAAGTTTCGAAAAGTATTTCGAGAAGATATTTCAAGTTTTATGTTTCTGCGTGACAGAGGCTTACCCGGAGAGTGCAAATGGGCATAAGCACCCCCCAAAATTTTTCTCGAAACTGAAAAAAAAAGAAGGGGGGAGAAGAAATTTTAAATTTTGCCTTCTTTTTTTAAGTTTAGAAATACCATAATACTACAATAAGAACTACAATAAAAATGAAGGGAGAATACAGGGGACAGGACATGTAGAAAAAAATGAAGGAAGAATACAGTGGACAGGACATGTAGAAAAAATGAAGGGAGAATACAGTGGACAGGACATGTAGAAAAAAATGAAGGGAGAATACAGTGGACAGGACATGTAGAAAAAAATGAAGGGAGAATACAATGGACAGGACATGTAGAAAAAAATGAGGGGAGACTACAGTGGACAGGACATGTAGAAAAAAATGAAGGGAGAATACAGTGGACAGGACATGTAGAAAAAAATGAAGGGAGAATACAGTGGACAGGACATGTAGAAAAAATGAAGGGAGAATACAATCGACAGGACATGTAGAAAAAAATGAAGGAAACAGACTTCTGCAAAAAAGATTGTGAGCCGAAATCAATATAACAATAGGAAAATAAAACGATCTAAACTCAGATGGCTAGACCAGGTTGAAGAAAACCTAAACAAAATGAAAATAAAAACTTGGAATAGGAAATCGGTAGAGAAAGCAACGTGGCGTTCTATAGTCGAGAAAGCCAAGGCGCAACAGGGGCTGTAGACCTATTAAAAAAGGCTTACAACAAAAGAAAAAAAGTGAAATTCACTTACCCGCAAGCGCACTTTTGAAATATATATATATATATATATATATATATATATATATATATATATATATATATATATATATATATATATATATATATATATATATATATATATATATATAATATATATATATATATATATATATATATATATATATATATATATATATATATATATATATATATATATATATATATATATATATATTGCGAACTATATTTTTATATTAAACTAAAGATAAATACATTTTTCCTTTTGTGGCTAACATCAAAAGGTAGCCGATATTTTACAGTTTAAAAAATCCCGAAAACTTTTACAAGAAATTGAAAATTTTAAAAAGATCGGAAGTAATATAAAAAGTAACATCAAGAGATCGGGACTAATATAAAAAATTATTGCATGGTGCAAATACTGGCAGTTAGCAGTTAAGTCTACCTGCGATGAAGTAAATTGACAAAAATAAAGCATGTTTTAATAAGTAAACATGCATAGCATGTTTTACTTGTCATCTGCACCTGTTAATTCTCTCGATACACGTTGCTGGTAGGTGGTAACCCAAGAAAAAAAAACTTGGCCAGATCGTAGTTTGTATTTTTTTTTATTCATGCACTGTTAATTAAAATAAGTATAGGGAATTATCAAACTTGTTTTCCTCATCAAATGGTTCTATCGTATTGGACAAGCCTCAAAATAATTAATGAATAAACTTCAAAACAATTATTAGACTGCAAACAGTTTTGTGATTCGATAATTTATTTTTTCTCAGAGATAAACCTCCAAACTTTTTTAACTTCTCTCGTATGCGTAGTGTATGTCAAACTAATTGTTAAATAATTAACTTAATAAAAATAATTCCTGAGATATTGTTTTACTCTAGGAACAGTTTGGGAAAGATTCTAAAACCATTCCAATGCTACAACCAGTTTTGTGCTTCGATTATTTATTCTCCAAAATAAATCTGCGTAAATTTTAACATCTCTCGTATCAATAACGTATGTTAAAGTAATTTCTAAATTATTAACTTAATTAAAATAGTTTCTCAGATATTGTTTTACTCTAGGAACAGTTTGGGAAAGATTCTAAAACCATTCCAATGCTACAACCAGTTTTGTGCTTCGATTATTTATTCTCCAAAATTAATCTGCGTAAATTTTAACATCTCTCTATCCATAACGTATGTCAAAATAATTGTTAAAGTATTAACTTAATAAAAATAGTTTCTCAGTCTTTTTTTTTTAACTCTAAGAGCAGTTCGGGATAGATTCTAAAATCGTTCCAGTACATCGATTATTTATTCTCCAAGTTAAATATCCATGAATTTTTAACTGCTCTCGTATCCATAATGTATGTCACACTAATTGATAAGTTATTAACTTAATACAGCTGGTAACTCATTCTATTGTTTTACTCTAAGAACAGTTTGGGATAGACTTCAAAACCATTAATAAATTGCAAACAATTTTGTGCTTCCATTATTTATTCTCCAAAATAAATCTGCGTAAATAATTAACATTTCTCGCATCCATAACGTATGTCAAACTAATTGTTAAATTATTAACTTAATAAAAATGGTAACTCATCCTACTGTTTTACTCTACACACAATTTGGGAATGACTTAAAACCATTCTAGGCTGCAAACAAATTTTTGTGCTTCGATTATTTATTATCCAAAATAAATCTACGTAAATTTTAACATTTCTCGTATCCATAACGTATGTCAAACTAATTGTTAAATTATTAACTTAATAAAAATGGTAACACATCCTACTGTTTTACTCTACACATAATTTAGGATTGACTTAAAACTATTCTAGGCTGCAAACAATTTTGTGCTTCGATTATTCATTCTCCAAAATAAATCTACATAAATTTTAACCTCTCTCGTATCCATAACGTATGTCAAAGTAATTGTTAAATTAACTTAATAAAAACAGTTTCTCGGTCCATTTTTTTTCTATTCTAAGAACAGTTTGGGATAAATTCTAAACATCCTACTGTTTTATTCTACACACAATTTGGGGTAGACTCAAAATCATTCTAGGCTGCAAATTGTTTTGTGCTTCGATTATTTATTCTCCAAAATAAATCTACGCAAATTTTAACAGCTCTCGCATCCATAACGTATGCCAAACTAATTGTTAAATTATTAACATAATAAAAATGGTAAATCATCCTATTTTTTACCCTAGACACAGTTTGGGGTTGACTTAAAACCATTGCAGGCTGCAAACAGTTTTGTGCTTCGATTATTTATTCTTCGCGATAAATCTTCGTACATTTTTAACTGTTCTCATATCCATAATGCATTGAAAATTTCATCACGCTAGGATCGGGCGAGCGGGGTACTTACGACTGTTTTATTCCTTTATTTTATTTACGTACTTAGGATAGGGGAGTGGCTTATTTATTTTATGTTCCCACGGAAGGAAATATGGTAAAATGTTTCTTCATTCTTGCCCGCCTGGCCACGAATGATGTCATAATTTATTTACATCGCTGCTCAATCTCGAGAGCGGGGCCTGCACTGTTTGTTCTTTATTAACGTCTTCTCGTTCTCTACGTTTTCTGATTAAACAAAATTTCCCTTTTTTTTCTTACCAAGGGAAAGAAGTTTGTGTTAATAACTCCACCCTTTTCAGGAAAGCACATTTTTTTTCTTTAGCCGACGCTATATATATAATGTAAACATTATTTTCCTTCGCTTTGTACTGCGTTTTGACGAGATAAAAGATTGGGTTTATAATTCTATTTATTTTCGTGCTTTATTTATATATTAAGCTAGCTATATGAAGCATCCGGGTTTCCTCGAGTATATAAATGCCTTCCAGTATTCATCTCATTCTGCAAATCGATTGCGCACTTCCAAATATATGTATATATACATATGCCAAATTCCCAGATAAAGAACGACTGTTCGACAAGCAGTCACCAGTCAATAGATTTTCAATTGTTCTGCAGCTAATTCTGCGCGCTCTCCACTTAAATAGGCTAACTCACCCCTACATCCTTGCGCAGTCAGAAAGAGTTCACACTCTTTTTATTAATGACAGGTTTAATTTTAACATGTAATTTTCAATACCCCTCTCTCTCTCTCTCACACACACACACACACACACACACACACACACACACACACACACACACATATATATATATATATATATATATATATATATATATATATATATATATATATATATATATATATATATATATATATATATGTATATATATGCATATATATATATATAGGTATATATATATATATATATGTATATATATGTATATATATATGTATATATATATGTATATATATGCATATATATATATATGTATGTATATATATATATATGTATATATATATGTATATATATATATATATATATATATATATATATATATATATGTATATATATATATATATATATATATATATATATATATGTATATATATATATATATATATGTATATATATATATATATATATATATATATATATATATATATGTATATATATATATGTATGTATGTATTTATATGTATATATATATGTATGTGTATGTATATGCACATATATGTATGTGTATATATTTGTATATATATATGCATATATATTTATGTATATATACATATGGATATATATATATATATATCCATATATATATATATATATATATATATATATATATAGATCATAGAGCCCTTTATATATATATATGTATATATATATATATAAAGGGCTCTATGATCTATAAAACATAGATCACTGATAATGGGTTATAGGGTATCTTTTATATATTTAAAGTAATAAAGTAGACAGTGCTCCTCTACACCCTTTAAAACCTCAATCTACCAGATTTCATCTAAATCCATCAAAGTATGTGAATTTGTACGAAGAACAAAAAAAAAATTAGAAACTACATTACTCCAAACACGACAGAATAAATATCGGTTTCCGTTTCGATTATTAAGGAGTCTCAAGTGTACTGAAGAGTCAAAATATTGAATTAAAATTAGCTTTTTCAGCATTGTTTTAAAAAGTCTTTTAGACTCTATTTCTACTGGTGCTTTTACCACCTATATATACTGTATTTAACTTCTAGGAAAAAATGGAGTATGCTTTAAAAAGAATGACCCGATTTTGAACTATAATAATTTTTAATTGAAATATAATTTTTTTATTCATTTGGGACAAAAAGCAGAAGCAAAACCTCCCAAAGTACTAAAGTTTCAGATATTATTATAAACTAGTCTATAGCCGTCATATTAAGGGATCAATAAATTTTTAATTTTCCAGAATTGTAAAGTACCCTATGAGGCAGGTCAAAAAAATGTTTTTATAGAATATTTGTATGATATAAAATATTTATTTGTATAAATTTTCGTATTAATAGAAAATTAAATAGATGCTTTCTTGATATACCTAGGGCCGGTCTCACTAAAGTTATAACCTAACTGCGATTAACCCATGGCGCCAACTAATGGCTTGATGAAGTTCTCCGTTTAAACAGAAATTAATCGCGTTTAGCCTTTAAACGACTTAGGTGAGAAAAGGCCCCTAAGCTTTTGTGAAAATAATTTGTTGTTGATACCGGCGTTAAAATTTTCATGGCAACAAAAAACAATCGATGATTCAATTTAAAACTATCACATTGTACCTAATCAATTATTTAAGCCAAATATAAAAGAAAATTATTGACGTCCTGTCTAAGTTCAGTGATAAAGCTTATGAAAATAATGCAGACGATATTTAAATAATTTAAAATGAGAAATGATTAAAATTACGCTATAATGCTAGAAGAAAATGTTATTTTTACCTATTTATTATGGGATAAATTGAATCGCCTGGGAAAAATAGAGCTCAAAATAATGGCATTGAACGGTCGAAAAGGAGGTGAAGGGGTGGATTTCGAACGTTTTAAAGACGACAGTATTTTTTGCTGTGATAGGAAGCTTATTTATACCAATTTATTTTAGAATCGGATCAATAGTATAGAAGATAAATTTCAGTCACTTTGAATTTCATCAAGAATCCAATAGGGATGCCTCTATCCATACCATGTCCAACCACTTCAGATATTCGAGAATAGATAACTTAGGCTATTATTATAGAGGGGATTTCTACTTACTGCCTCTAGAAGCACGCATAACATAAAAATATTAATTAGATAAATTCTTTATTGTGAAGTTCACAAAAAGAATAAAATAATTTGAAGAGATTCACTGTTATAACTTGACAAACATTGCGAAGACTTTGACATACACACTTAGGTAGAATTAAGACAAATAATTACAGAATAAATTAAAATGTGACAAATAAAATTTCATTTCTTTTTTACCAGTACTCATAATTCAACCCAATTCCAATTCACCCTTCAATATATTTTATCCAGTTTTTTTTTTCTCGCTTTCAAAAAACTTCAAATCTAGAACGACTTATTTCATCTCTTATAAAAAACGTGGTCAAAAAATGCTGCAGTTCTGATAAAAAAGGTGGCCATATTTATTACTGTTATATATATATATATATATATATATATATATATAAAGTTATCGCCTCAGAAAACGAGGTGACAGTGGCCGTCATAAATTACAGTGACAACAAAAAGTAAACTACAGTTCACTGACCAAATTTAGAGGATAACATGGAAGTCCGCTTCAAGATTCTTTCATCGAATATATTATCTTCAAACGTACCTGTGAAAAGAAAAAAAAATAGAATGTAAGTATAAAGATTTCATTTCTTTTAGTTAAAAGTAAAGCATTATATTTCTCAAAAATAGGAATCAAGATTTCCATGTACGGAAAATGTCAATAAGTATTAAGACTATATTTATGATATTATTTAAAATTAGATTATAAATAATAGCAGATACTCAAAACTTTTGGTATATTATTTATGTGACTGCCATCTAACTTCTCTAAAAAGGATACATTAAATTGAAAACAAGAAAACATAAAAATTGTATACTCTATTTTTAGCTATCCCTAAAGGGCCGAACGACGGCCGAATGGGTAGGGTGCTACTCTTCAGTACCGGAGTTCGGGGGTCTCAATCCCCTATGACATGGATGTTCGTAGCCTTTCGGAGAAATCTTTAAGCAGGAGGTCTCGGTTTCGTTTATCCTCGTGTAGCAAAAAGTAGACTATAGCTCTCCCAAACCCAATCCTAAAAAAATGTGAAGCAACGCAGTGGGTTAAGCCAGTAACCAAGAGTAAACCGAGAGGTAAATAGATATATTAAAAAAAAAAAAAAAAAAAAAAAAAAAGTAGATTTAACACATTGTGTGTGGCTACATTTCGCAGCGGAATTGTACCGGAAGCGGGCGTTTTGCGCGTCCATTTAGTTATTCAGTTAAATCTCAATAGATCGAAAATTGTTTAATTTTTTAACCAACTTTTCGTATTTTATATTGAAATATATAAACAAATATATAAATAGAAATATATAAATAACAACCATAAGATTTTTGTAAACAAAAAATATATTTTTAGTGGATAAATTTATAATAGTATCGTAAATCCAGGGTATCTGCCAAAATAAAATTTTTCAAATCCATGACTTTTCATGACTTTCCCTGATTTAGCAGATCATTTTCCATGACTTTAAAAGGCTTTCGTTAAAGTATATATGAATAAAACTTCTGATGTACATACAAATAAAATATATGCTTTTAGAGAAATTACAGGAGTTTTATCATAAAAAACTATAAACTTACTTTATAAGTGTTAATAAACTCACATAAAAATAAATTGTTGTATCTACATACTTAAGTTTAATAATATAGCAATTTTTCAATCAAAATGTTTCCAATTTGAATTCAGGGTTGGTACTTTGGTATTATCCAGGTGACCACGAATAATAGCCAAATATATAACCCAATAACATTTATATACAATAATGTTTATATTATATATGGTTGGTTTTTTGTTTTTTTTGGAGTGCTACGGTCTACTTTTTGCAACACGAGGGCTAATGAGACCGGGACCTACTGCTTAAAGCCGATTCCGAACGGCTACGAACATCCATGCCATAGTGGGATTCGAACCCACGAACTCCGGTTCCGATGGCCAGCACCCTAACCATTCGGCCATCATTCGGCATATATATATATGTATATATATATTTGTATATATATATGTATATATATATGTATATATATATGTATATGTATATATATATATATGTATATATATATATGTATATATATATGTATATATATATGTATATATACATATGTATATATATATATGTATATATATATGTATATATATATGTATATATATATATATATGTATATATATATGTATATATATATGTATATGTATATATGTATATGTATATATATATGTATATATATATATATATATATATATATATATATATATATATATATATATATATATATATATATATATATATATATATAAATAGCTGATTATACCCGGCGTCGCCTGGGAAAGAAGAAAGTTTTATACTTTTCTATCACATACAATGCAAGGAAAATGAAACTTCCATAAGTAACTGAAATATCTACAAACCCCCATCCTCTATGCTTCGTTTAATTAAAATCTGCATGACAGTTAGCTATCAGGAAAGGGCAGCCGACTTTATACTTTAAACCTTTTCAGTATACGAAAGATTATATAGTTGTGATATAAGAAAACTGATAGGAGAATCGCATGAGACTGTGGATCTCGTCGATGGAGAAATGGATCGCATCCCAATTTAAAAATTAAGTAAATTTAAGGACCTTTGACAAAAATTAAGGATTTCTTAAAGACTATTAAGGACTGTGGGAACCCTGTATAAATAACAGCAGATACTCAAAAAGTTTAGTATATTATATGACTGTCATCTAACTTTGTTGAAAAGAACAGATAAAAATTGAAGGAAAGAAAACATAAGAATTTTTTTTTTAGATATCCCTCAAAAGGGGCCGAAAGACGGCCGAGTGAGTAGTGTGCTGCTCTTTAGTACTGTAGTGCGTTGGTCGCAATCCCCTATGACATGGGTGTTCGTAGCCTTTCAAGAAGTCTTTAAGCAGGAGGTCCCGGTCTCGTTTGTCTTTGTGGAGCAAAATGTACACTATATCTCTCCCAAACACAACACTAAAAATGTGACGCTAGGTAGTAATGGGTTAAGCCAATTGTAACCAAGAAAAAGGGAGAGGTAGATAGATAAAAAACAAGTAGATTTAACCCATTGTGTGCGGTTACATTTCGCAGCGGAATGGTAGCTGTACAGGGCGTTTGGCGCGTCCATTGAGTTATTCAGTTAAATATCAATACATCGAAAATTATTTCATTTTCTAACCCACTTTTCGTAATTTATATTGAAATAAACAAACAAATATAGAAATAGAAATATATAAATAACAACATAAGATTTTTGTAAACAAAAAATATTTTTTTGAGTGGATAAATTTATAATAGTATCGTCAATATGAAAAATCAAATAGAAATAGTTTCAGTTTATATAGTATAGTTCATGTTTTTACATTAAACATTTTTACATTAAAAAATTGAAAAGAGCAATAGTAAAACTAATAATGTAAAAACTAGTTTTTATTTGTCTCAATTTTTCCAGAATCTGTGTAGCAGACAAGAACATTTGGCTTCGTTTTCCTGTCTATACCATTATTTTTGTACCCACAAACAATGTTGTTACACTAACTCGTACTAGTATGTGTCCCGCGTTCAAGTATCAATCGTCAGAAAACGTACTAGTACGTGTCCCGCATACAATGTGTTAACTTATTAAATTATCTATAAATAACTGTAATAGAGACAATCTGTCAAAATTTCCGTTTAGTGACAAAAATTTAATGGAATGTTATCACTGCCAGTCGTGGTTTTTACAAGTGAAAATTCCTTCATTCCATAACTTGTTTGGCACTCAATTCCTGTATTTTAATTTGAATTATGCAATTTATCGACAACATTAGGGCGCATTCAAGTCGGTCGCTTTCGAAAGTGATGTTGCCAAGGTGATAAATGCACCCCGATGTGTCCAGAACTTTAGAGGACGGAGAAGCCTATATAATACTAGACGGGCGATGACGTTCCATTGAATGGGAAAGCCGTATGTATTCAGTTGCATACTGCATATCTTTTGTTGTATTAAAACGATGTCAAAAGTAATAGCTAAAACGCATTTACAACTAACTATCTCAGCCTTCAGTCTGGGTACTTAACATTCTCAAAATAAACAATATATTTATTTAAAAACATAAATGAATATTCAAGTTATGATACGTTGTGGTGCAACGAAGAAGCAAAAACATTTTATTATTGAACTTAGAAGTTGTGTGACAACTCAACTCTACCGTTTTTATTGATTGTATTCTAAAGATTTGAAATACGCATGAGCGTTACTTCTGTTAAACAACGATCGCTATATTTAAGCATTATATATATATATATATATATATATATAATATATATATATATATATATATATATATATATATATATATATATATATATATATATATATATATATATATATATATATATATATATATATATATATATATATATATATATATATATATATATATAT
>CM063509.1:9489269-9511769 GCA_032207245.1 Pardosa pseudoannulata
GTCTAATTAAAACTTAATAAAACCTAACTTAATAAAATAAATAAAATATAATTTTCTTTTTTGCAAATCAACAAAATGAATCACTTAGAAGATAAAACGGGATAATTTATATATCCTTTTTAAAAAAAAATCTAACCTTTCTACGTCGTCAGAAGTCACGAAGTCGTACATTGAATTTGTCCCCATTTGCCGAACAAGGTTTTCTTAATTGTTCTAATCCGGTCATTATTTATCCTTAACGCTGACTTCTAACTCTTTCTTTTCGCCCCGCTGTTTTACTCTGAACGTAGATTGATGTCTTTCAACTACAGACTTTTTCTTTACGAGAAAAATAAAAATTATTTTCAGTTCTACTGGAATTGCCCTTTAAAACAATTTCTTGTAATTAAAAGGAAATAAAGTTATTTTCGCTTCAGCATACTTTGTTTGCTGATCGAAAACGATAAATACAGATAAATGCATACCAGGTCTTTTGTTCCAATCGATTCATAATTACGAAAGAATTTAATTTTATTTATATACCTGGTGGCCATAATTAAACTGACAGTGTTCACAGTGTTCTGCAGCGCGATCTATTTGCGAGAATGACGCCACATTTTGTAGGAAGATTAAACAAGACGGGGGACGAAGTATTCCGCGAAAAAACAAATGAGTTCCAAAAGTGACCGCTAGGAGAATACTTGGACCTGTGTTATAGAAAATAGAGTGTTAACAAATGCATATCAATAGAGAAATTAAATTACCTTTTATTATGCACATTTTCTGATTTAGTTCAAGTGCAATAGGGCAACACTTTTAAAAAAGCGTAAAAACTACGTAAACGTTGATAAAGTATCGTGATCTGCAATATCACGTACGCCGAACAGAAGAAAAAGTTCTTTATTCAAATTTAACGTTACATCCATTGGCACAGTGACGGAAGGTAATTTCCGTATTCATTAGCGTTTATTAACACTCTATTTTCTATTACACAGAGCCAAATATTCCCCTAGCGGTGACTTTTGGAACTAATTTATTTTTTAACGGAATCCTTCGTTCCCCGTCTTGTTTAATCTTCCTACAAAATGTGGCGTCATTCTCGCAAATAGATCGCACTACAGAACAACGCTGTGAGCACTGTCAGTTTAATTATAGCCACCAGGTATATTTGGAAGTAAATCGAAATAATTAACACATTGTATGCGGGACATGTACTAGTACGTTTTCTGACAACTAATACTTGAGCGCAGGTGACGTACTAGTACGGGATAGTACAACAACATGGTTTGTTTCTGGGTACAAAAATAACGGCATTGTGAAGACCCCCCCCCCTTTGTCCAGAACTAACGGACGAAATCAGCTGATCGGGAGCCTCCTGTTTCAATCCTGTCTACAATGGCATGTTGACAGTTCGGTTGAATAGGCGTCACGCCCTTGATCGGTTGGGGGTTAATGAGCCCAGAGGATTGCAGCGAGGTTCCATTATCGAGATCGCCAACGAATGAGAATTCAGCTAAAAAACTAGCTGTCACCTTAGCTGAGGTAACTAGAATCGTAACTGACCAGAAAATGGTTGACCAGTCATTATTTGTCCTGGTGGTCAGTTACGGCTCCGTAACTAACCCCCATGTGAACAGGCAACTCTATCCCACTGATCCATGCGAATTTCCGCTTTGGTATTTTAATATGGTGATTATTATATTTGAAAAAATAATTCATTTCGAAGTGTTTATTAATTTTTGGATGTTTAAATCCCCCGAGAATCCGTAAGTAACCTAAAAAATATCATTTGACTGGGCGTAGAATTATCCCTTGCCTAGGGAATTCACCCTAGCAACACCTCCCACCCCAACAACCATGACAAATTACTTTAAAATTCTAGTAGAATAATACTGGACTGGAAGTCCATTAAAAGGACAATTAATGTCCCAACTCTTGATTAGAGTCGGTGAATATTTAATCGAATTTTCGAATTTGCTAAGTTTTAATTAGCGGAAGCTAACGAGCTTGACCTGTTAAAATGACAAATTTAAGCCTTCCAGCAGTTCTTCGGATAGCGTTGTTAAATGATTTTTCCTGCCCTAAAATATCTTAATTTGCATAGTATAAAAATTACCCTTAAAATCGTTCTTTTTCGAACGACTAGGTCATTCTTCTGTTTTTAAAAACACGTAACTTCTTAAAATTAATTACTAAGCTTATCGGTCAGTTTAGATCTTTATGGGTAGGTAAAGACATAGCTTACAAGCTACTGTCCGACCACCGAAGCAAGCTCCCTGGAAGTTGTTACGCATGCGCAAGGAAAGCTGGAAAATAGGGGGAATTGTCATATTTTCGGATATGTGTGTTTATGAAATGCGGACTAATACGTCTACTGTTTGAATCTCAGACTACTTTTTGTCCGCAATTTAAGAGTTATTTTTGATTGAAAAGAATTATAAAGGACCCTATGAGGCAGGTAAAAAAAATATATATATTTGTTTTTCGGCTGAGAATGATCTTGCAACAAAAAATAATCGACGATTCAATTTAAAATGATCACATATGTACCTAATCTATTATTGAAGACAAATATAAAAGAAAATTATTGACGTCCTATCTAAGTTAAGAGATAAAATGGATTAAAATAATGCAGACGATATTTGAGTAATTTAAAATAAGAAGTGATTCAATGAGATAGAATGACGTCATAATGCTAGAAAAAAATGTCAGTTTTACCTATTTATTATGGGATAAATGGAATCGCCTGCTCTTAAACGGGAAAAATAGAGCTCGAAAGATGGCATTAAAAGCTCGAAAACGGGTAAGGGATGAATTTCGAACGTTTTAAAGACGACAGTATTTTTCGTTGTGATACGAAGCCTATTTATACCAATTTATTTTAGAATCGGATCGATAGTTTAGGAGAAAATAAACTTTGCTCGCTTTGAATTTCATGAACCCTAACTCGTCAAGAATCCAATAAGGATGCTTCTATCTATTCCAGGTCCAACCGCTGCAGATATTCGAGGAGAGATAACTTAAGCTATTATTATTTAAATAATTTAAAATTAGAAATGATTCAATGAGATGGTTAAAGGAATGACTTCATAATGCTAGAAAAATGTTATTTTTATCTATTTTTTATGTGATAAATTGATAAATTTAATCGCCTACTCTTAACCGGGGAAAATAGGGCTTAAAATAATAGCATTAAACGCTCGAAAAGGGGAGAAAGGGTTAGATATCGAACCTTTTAAAGGCGACAGTATTTTTGCTGTGATAGGAAGCCTATTTATACAAATTTATTTTAGGATCGGATCGATAGTTTAGGAGAAGATAAACTTTGCTTGCTTTGAATTTGACTAACCCTAACTAATCCAGAATCCAATATGGATGGCTCTATCCATTCCAGGTACAGCCGCTTCATCAATTCGAGGGTAGACGGACAGATAACTTAGGGTATTATTATATAGGGGATTTATACATCACCTGAGAGTACATACATGAGTTATTTTATAGGGAGGGTAGGAGAGATATATGAGGATAGATTTTTCTTCTTCACCTGCACTGTAGCCTATCTACTGGTAAAGGGAGCCTATCAGACGCTACGGTCCACAAACAAGTCTTCCTCTACACATTCTATACATTGTGCGAGGTCTTCCTCTGTTCTCTCTACATTAGCAAAGGTTACCTTTATCGCAGGGTTCGAGTTGTCACATCTAAAACCCTTCCACACTATAGTAAATTGCAAGCCATTACCACTGTGTGAAGGGGGTATGGCTCATAGCGGTGGAAGATGGCAGACGATAAGTCGACCTTGGCAAAGGATGGCTTTGGAAACCGTTCTTCTGCAAACATTCAATTACAGTCATGAGCTACTAAAATGTGAAGTAGATCCTATGGACTCATCCACGTGCTCGGCTCATGGAGAGCCCAGTGTGTGGATGGAACCTTTGAAGCATCGTACCAAGGTCGCCATCCAGCCAGCACTGCGGTGGTCAATTATGGGCCATAGTATGGAAGAGCCATAAAAATATGCTCAAACTATCTGATGCTATAAGATTTGATCATTCGGGCAGTATAAAATTGTTAATATTGCCTATAAATTACAAGATAAATTAACTTGGTTCCAGAGGAGATCTAACCCATGCCATTCGCGGTATTACACGGCGCGCCTACCAACTGTTCTAATGGGTTACTTAAGGTTAGATAGGCCGTTGATATCGATAATACGCAACCATATTTTAACATATGGTATATTTAACTGTTCTGAAAAATGGGGCGTACGAACATTTTTTCTTGTAAAGGGGCATGATCTGGGAAAGGTTGGGACTTCTAATCTACAATAACGTTCACAAAAAGTGTAGTTTCTTTTATTTTTGTGCAAAGTGCTTAAGAGGAATATACTAAAAGAAACTGCTTTTTTAGATCTGAAACACAAATAGTGCACAAATAAAGAAAAATAGAACACAGTTCCAGAATATTATGTTCAGACGGCATCAGTGATGGCAGAATAAATATCCCACTGATGGACGTTTATTAATTTCATAGGTTTAGTAGCCACTATATTGAATTCGGTTTTATAAACTGGTGAATTGGTATTTTAATATGTCGTCTGGGAATTGTCAATATTGACATTCCACAACGAATTCGGTGACTGTATCTTTCGCGTAGAAAATCGGTGGATGCTTCTGTAAACGAGAATTTTCGTATAAATCATTCGATAAATCACAGCACTGACACTTGATACGTTTTAAACTTCGCCTGTTTTGAAAACTAGACGACCGGAAGATAAATAGTTCTAAAACGTTAGTATTAAGTATCAATTTCATATGAAATTAGTGTTGAGAATGTGTTGAGAAATGTTAGTATTAAGTCTTAACTCTGGTGCAAATGGTCATTAGTGACCCACGAGTCATTAATTTTAATGCAAAAAGAGTGTATTCTTGATTTAAATCAATGATTTTTCTAAATCCAGTGATTTAAATCTAATTTATATCGTTATCATTGTTATCTCTAATGCAGGAATATTTAACAGTGGATAAATATGCCCCATCAATGATCCAATTACTACAAGACGATAATAGGTCGGGGAAAAATAAATCCATTATTTTTTTGGCAGATGGCTGTAGTGGTTGGTATCTCATAAAGTATCTATCCAATAATTTTAAATTTATGCTCGTTGTCAAGGTGATATTTTACACTAAAAAATCTTTTTATTGTTTTTTGTTTGGTCCATTCATTTTGTTTGGTTGAGTTACAAGGTATTAAAAATGGAAATCAACAAAGAGAAAATGCGATACATTTTACAGTTTTTCTTTGATAAAGTCCAAAATGTAAGCCAGGCGGCTGAAATTGTGAATGGTGTTTTATGGTGCCGATACTGTAACAGCTAATTACGTGCAATTTTGGTTTTCGTCGATTCCGTTCGGGCATTTTTGATGTTAGCGATGTACCACGCACAGGCAAGGCCGTCGACGAAAATATCGATAAAAACACAGAAATAATAGAAGTTGACCGGCATGTTAGTTGACTTATCATCGCTCAGGAGCTAATGATTGATCATAAAACTGTTTTAAAACATTTGCTCAAAGTTGCATTCAAAAAGAAGCTGTTTGGGTGCAACACCAATTAACACAAAAAAAACAGGATAGATCAAATTTCCGTCTGTGAAGCTTTGGCCAAACGAAATGAAATCGACCCATTTCTTAAACGAATGGTGACTGGGGATGAGAAATGGGTCAAATACGACAATGTTGTGTGAACATGATCGTGGTCAAAACGTGGCAAAGCAGCTCAAACGGTGGTCAAACCAGGACTAATGACCAGAAAGGTTCTACAGTGTATTTGGTGGAACTGGAAGGGAATCATTTATTATGAGTTGCTTCCGTATAGCCAAACACTAAATTCAGATCTCTACTGTCAACAACTGGACCATTTGAAGCTAGCGATTGAACAGAATAGGTATTGTGTTCCATCAGGACCACGCCAGGCCAAACACGTTTGTAGCGACTCGCTATAAATTCAGGGAACTTGGCTGGGAAGTTTTAATGCATCCACCCTATAGTCCGGACCTGGCACCAATCGATTACCACCTTTTTTCTCGCATTGCTAAACTTCCCGAGTGATTAGAAATTGGGATCAAGAAAAGATTGTGAAAATCGATTTCTAAAATTTTTCACCAATAAGTACTAAGACTTCTACGAGAGAGAAATTAGGAAGCTACCTTTAAAATGACAACAAATTATACAACAAAACGGTGCATATTTGACCCAAATTGGACAATCCGAAACATGTTAAATAAAGTCATTAATTTCACGCAAAAATAATGGATTTCTTTATCTCAACCTAATATATTATGTTTGTTTTTATAAACATTGATGAAAATATTTGCTTTATTATAAGACTATCCTAGACGATTGGGACAGGTAGTCCAATTGGACCCTATGATTGGGACATATTGTCCCAGGAAAATTCCTGTAAAAGGAAAAGTTAAAAACTCATTGTGCGTTTCTTTCAGCATGTCAACATTAATTCATGATTTTTTTTTCATACGAAATTTGAATCCTTCAAAAGAGTTAAGGCAATATAAATACTTCAAGAGCAAACATTATCTTCAATGTGGTGCCTTTGCACTTATAATATTCGTCCCTACCAAACCACAGATAATTGTTGGCCATTTATATTGTGCGGGGCCAACATTACTCCTGTAACGGCGTGCCTTAACGGTGTGCCTACATCAAAGAATCTGCTTTGATAAATGGACTTCATTTACGTAGAGACAAAGGTGTTGTTCCCCCCCCCAGCATCACGATGTCTAGACTTTTGTGTCCTACAGTAGCGGAACAACCGACCAGACAACCGTGCGCCCAGACTGACAGCTAGAAAGGGGATCATCGGAACCACAAGGGAACGCCCGACATTGGATTTTCGCCGACACGAAATTCCGGAGATTCCCGGGTTTGCGGTCGGTGATTGTCTAGTCCTGACCAATCCAGTTGGTTGAAGGTGAGATCGTCGGCAGATGATCCAATGATGAAATTGTGGAGGAGGCCCTCTCTCTTAGAGGCCCCTCCCCTAAAAAAGAGACGAGATAAGATTTTTTAAAGAAGTAGTTAGTTAGCTAGCAACCAGCTAATTCGGAGGTCGCCTTGACCAGTCTCTCTATCGGAGAGTTTCCTTAGCGATAATCCCACCTTGGGTTTTAGCTAGTCTTGACCAGTCTCTCCATCGCACAGTTTTTCCTAGCGAAAATCCCATCTTGGGATCTGTCTCTTGCTGAGATGATAACGGTAACCTGTGCCTTGGGTTTTCTTTTAATTCGATCCTCTTCAGGATTGATTGCCTATTCCTCTTGGGAACTCTAACTGTGTTTTGATATTCGTCGAAGAAACCACTTGTTATTTCAACTTATCTCTTCTAATTGAGTGTACTGTCTACTTAATAACTTCAGAGAACTTTCGCGCAAGCTACCGAATTGTTCCTTCCGTCGGATAGCCAACATTTCGGCATAGGCATTTATTGTACGTCTCTATTCAGGCCTACGTGTATCTAATCACGTACTTGTGAACTGGAATTTTTTTTTCGTGTATATAGAAATGATGTATATAGCAGAGGTGTAAATAAATCAATTATTCAAGAAACCCCTGATTCTTCATTGTGTCACCCAAACCAGGGACCAGATACGTTACAGTCCCTAGGAACGACATAAAGAAACAAAATCGGTTTTCATTTGGGGTTTCGTATAACCACTGTTCGGGAAGCAGGAAAACATTTCGACCTCGAACCAATTTTATGTGTTTCAGTCTCCATTAATGAAAGCATAGTTCTTTGGCTTCCTCGAGCCAACCAAACAAATCAATAAACTTGGTATAAAATCACTAATGACAATGTAGTATAAAATAAGTGAACGTCTAATTTCCAAATATACATCCGCAGAATAAAACTACGATAGAAAATTGAAATACCATCTTGTTTTCTATACTTAAATACACTATTTATATATACTTAATAATGCTTAAAGTTATAATAACTTAAGTATTATTAAGTTAATATACTTAAAGACAATTTTTTAACCCTAGATTTACGGGTGTTGATCCTATACCTATTTTTACTGAAGTGAGCCCATTTGACTCACACAAGAAAATGGAAGTTTTTTGCAAAGAAAATAGTTCCAAATTCATTTAAATGAAATGTTTATTATCAAAAAATTTACGAAAAAAATTCTTTACATATAAAATTTATTTTTGAAACCTATTTTCCGCAAACATTTCTATTCCTTTTAGCACAATGGTTTCTACATCTGTTTCTTTGGCACGATTGTCGAACTCGACATTTCTTCCGTGCGTCAGTAGCATGAATTTCTGTCATTGGAATGGAAGTGTTCTCGATTTTTTCTCTATATTTACTTCTGAGCTCTTCAGCCCATTGGAAAATATCCCATGCCTGATAGGACCCATAAATTTCATGTTATGCGATTAACTGTTAAACCATTCTATGAGCCCAATGGGCTCACAACCGGGAAAATATTTATATCCCATTGGATAATGCGAAACGAAGGGGTCTGCGGGGAAGAGGAATGAAAGTTGACATATATTTTATTACTTCACTAAAAACTAGCGTAGGTTTTTGAAAAGTGATATTAAAGTTTTATATATATATATGTAATGAGACGGACTTCTCGATGGGTGGTTGCAGTCATGGCCATAAAAAGGATACCGTTTCAGCTAAAGACCTTTATTAAGATAACGTTGGAAGACGGGTTCCCACTTCATCATAGGGACAGGACAAACCGAAGGGTCAGCTAGCACGAAGTTCTATGTACAAGTCACGTAACACCTGGGTCAACATCTGTAGAAAAATATCTCTAGAAAAAAATCTGTCTCTGACAGCGTGTATCTCCTTTTTATTTGGAAATTTCCTAAATTGTCCGCTAGGGCCATGTAGAGTTACAATTGGACAGGCCCCTTTTCTGAGGGCATAAACTGTAGTCCCAGTGGTCCATTTAGGTTAGGTGTTAAAAAGGGGAATGCAAAAGGACGAGGGAATTTTTACCCCTTGATTTAAGTTTTGAAAACCCCTGAGAATTTTCCTTACACACACACACACACACACACACACATATATATATATATATATATATATATATATATAGTGATCAAATTTTTAATGAGCCAAATTGGCTCGGCCCGTAAATCTAGTGTTAAGCCAGAACGAATTTTTTTTTCTTAATCAATTTAATTACCAGATGAGATCATCGATCGCAAAATATATTTTCTGAACCATTATATATATAGATCTGTGTTACTTATCGATCGGGAAGATAGACATTAAAATGTCGACTATCGACAATGAATAGCTGCTAACAATGCAATCTTTCGAGATAAGCTCCCTGCTTCCATTATCTATTGATCAGTTCTTTGTGAGTCGATCGTAGATCATCTTAGGCGGTGTCTATACAGTCGTTTCGCTTTTAAAATGTTCCTTTTTCGGTGACTTAAAAGGACAAAGCCGAGTGAGTAAATCGGTGGTCACGGAATGTCAAAGCTTTATATCTGATCAAAGGGGTCTTGTTCAAAATTAACTTCCAGATTTTAACTTTATAGTTTCAATTATGTATGAACTATTTAATTACGTAACTCATTCCGCGTCTAGTTTTAAATGTCAGAGAGGGATGTTAACAAAAGCTTCTTCACTTTGGAATCTAAAGCTAAAAGGTTCTGTATGGAGTGTGTTTTACGAACTGCTGTATGGTGGTCAGTTTTTAAAGTCTATTAATGCAACGAAAAAAAATTTAATTCTACGAAACATTTTATTTTACAAAAATGACATACATGAGGTTATTTTTAGATATACTCCCTACCGGTTTAGTAAAACCTGTATTGACCAATCAACAATTGCCGCTTAGTGGAATGAGTTTTCTGCTAAAAATCCTATCTTTACGTGTTTTCCCTCATTGTTTGACAACTATTTCATCAGATTGTATGAAACGAATCATTGCTCTCATGAATGCTTCTTCAAGTAAGGAAAGTTGCTTGGAGCGAGGTCCAAGCTATAAGGAAGTTAGTTGACAATGTCCCATCGACATTTCTCTACAGGCTACAAATATTCGAATTCCTTCTACTACATGCTGGTATTACAGTCTCTTCTTAAGCTTCTACCAACTGCCGGTGAATTTAGGCTGCAGTTATATATTTCGTCCACAAAAATCGAATAACTGATTTCTTTGAAAGACCAGATTTTCAAACGACTCGCCATCTGTGTTAACTTTACAACTACCACTTAAGTTCATGGGTGACAGAAACTCTGTACAGTTGCTGACAGCGTGAATTAGAATTACAGCATACTGCAATTTCTATATAACAGACAAAACGGCAGGAATATCGGCCTTGTAGCCTTAATTTTTAATCATTCCTAGCATTTAAAAAAATATTAAAAACGTAAAATATTTATTTGTATTTTTTAAGTTAAAAATATAGATATTATATTGATTCATTTTATAAAGACACAAATATTTATTTAAATGCGAATATTGTCAAACAGACTATTTTCACTAGATTTTTTTAAAATATAGCGAACAGACATAATTTTTAGAGTTGCTTAAAAAAATACCTTTAAATACAGTAGAACCTCGGTATAACGACTCCCTGTGGGACCAACATTATATTGTCGTTCTAACGAAAGGTTGTTCTAACGAATTGAAAAAATAATAATAATAAATAGAGCACAGAAATGATGCAACAGTACATACCTAGAGAACACTTCTATTTATTTGTATTTCCATTACTGAATTTTTAAAAAAAAAGTCTTTGATTGAAGCCTGTTTCAAGTTCACTTGGGAATTTTTCATTATCACTAATTCCATATCCGTTAGATTTTGAAGGAAATCTTCAGAATTAAATTGTCCTTCAAAATATTGACGCAAGGCATTGATTGCATTGACGGCTTCTTTTTCATTCAATTTTTTCAAAAGCTAGGACGATTTCTATTCCGTCGTCGGAATCTCAGATTTCTTCATTTCCTTCATACGGGTAATAAAATCGTCCTCATTCAAATTTTCTTCGCAGCACTGTAAAGTTTCGTCTACTGCAACTAACTCATCAAAAGATAATTGAAGATCCGGAAATTTGACACTGAGGAGCTGGGTCATTTCATGAGTGTCTGGAGGGTCATCTACCTAGGACATCAATGTCTTACGTGATGAAAGTGTCCTTTAAGCAAACACAAAGAGAGGAGTACAAGTTTCTTGAAGTTGCACCACAGTACAATAATTTTAAAATAGCCCACTTGTATATGAATTCTAAGGTCTAAAATTGGCATTCGCTCTAACGAAAAATAATACGCTTGGGATTGTTGTAACGATTCAAAATTAACATTATTCCTATGGTAAAATAATTGAGACTTTTTAAGATGGTCGTTGAAACGAAGGGGTCGCTAAAAAAAGGTTCTACTGTACTTAAGTGATACATATAAGCATATAATACGAAATCTACAAGAAATTTTTCAATGACAATTTTTTAATATGTTGAAAATTGCATAAGAAAATCCATTACATTTTTTTATATAATGAACGTTTAAAACCTTGAGGACTCTTAAGCAATAATAAAGAAAATTAAAAGGCTAAATATTGGTATTTTTTACTACTAGTTCAAATGTCACAAATTTATAATTTATTTTAATATTACAATAACGTTATCTTTGTTTCCTTTTAAAAATAAAATTTTTTTGGAAGAGTACACATTTTTCCAGCTTCCCAAAACACTTTAAATATTTTCTTTTCTTTATTGCAAGTTAACGTCTTTTTTCTCAAAGATTTTTTCGAAAGAATATTTCTTCGGAATGCGGGGGAGAAATAAAAGCAAAGAAAGAGTGCATTCAATTAGCTAAAACAACATACTTTAAAATAATTCTCTTACTTCCAAATGATTGCGCTTTTTTTCCAAAGTGCCATTTCGAACAGCCGATTTCCAATTCCCAGGTTTTGAATAATTTATAAGCGAACGCACGACGCGTTGCCACTCCGTCAAAACTCATCATCGACGTGCTCAGTTCAACGGACTCGATGCATTTTTCGGGCCATAAATATATATTTCTTTTGCGTCGGAGCTTCGCTTTCACGCTTGATATAACTGTCCGAAGCTGCGTGATGAACAACGCACGACGACGATTCAATAAAAGGAGATACGCCGTTCGGAGAAAAGGAATGAAAGAACAAAGCGGGGAAAAAATATTAACTACCTCTCAATGTTCTTTCTAGGAGCATTTAAAACATAAGCTCTTATTTCTGAATATTACGTATGTATACATTTAAGTGATGTTAGAACTATTGATCAAGGACAAATAACTTAAAAGATATATATATATATATATATATATATATATATATATAGCACATACATGTACATACGTAAATATACACATATATAATACATACATGTATATACTTAAATATACATATATAAAATACATACATGTATATACATATATACATACGTACATGCATATACTTATATATACTTGTATATACTTATAATACATACATATATATACATGTACATTCATAGATGTATATACATATAAATACATAGATGTATATACATATATACATACACACATGCATATACTTATGTATACATTCATGCATATACTTATATATATATATGCATATATTTATATAATTTATATATACATGTTATATCCTTACATAAACATACATACATGCACATATATATATACATGTATATATATATATATATATATATATATATATATATATTTATATATACATGTATATACTTACATATACATACATACATGCACATACTTATATATATACATATATATATATATATATATATATATATATATATATATAGAGAGAGAGAGAGAGAGATGTATATATATAAGTATGTGCATGTATGTATGTATGTATATATATACATGCATATATTTATATATACATTAATATACTTACATATACATACATGTATATACTTATATATACATGCGTATACTTATATATACATACATACATGTATATATACATATATGCATATATATATATATGCATGTACATATATATATACATATATATATATACATATATATATATTCATATATATATATATACATATATATATACATATATATATATACATATATATATATACATATATATATATACATATATTTATATATACATGCATACACTTAGCAATGAACAGACTCTGCAGACATAATGTTCATCATTTGAAAAGTTACTCCCTAATGAGTTTTAACCCAAATAAAAACCATGATTACAAATCGCAAACGAAATGCGTATACTAATTTTACCTAACAAATCAATCTAACTCAAAAATAAAAAAGCGCGTATAAAAATGCAGCTAACAGGCCATTCTGAAACAGATTCGCTACTGAGAAATGGCCATCGAACCACCAAATAACCAAAATTAACTTTAATTACTTTTCGGACATGTACTGGAGGTTGTTAAATATACTTTTCGTGTTGTTAAACATGCATGCGCGGGAGAAGAGGGAGAAAGATAAATGGAAAAAAGTTAAAATAATGAGGACCCAGCGGTGGTGTATCCACAACTTATTTTTGGTGGCTACATATCGTCATTACTACTGAAAGAAGCGATTAGTTTAATTTAGAATTATCACTTAAAAAGAATTCGCAACTAAAAACTAAAGAATACGCTTAATCAATTTATATTTCCTGGTTAAAACTGTTTACGGATTGACATTTTTTATTATATTATGAAAAATTACAAAAACAGAGATCATTTAACACTTCGCGTGCGGTCAACGTATTTTTACGTTTTTTGCCGTCTGTCACTGGAGCGCGGGTCACGTAAAAATACGTATTGAGTAGATTTGTGGTGGATAGCCGCTCATCTCCACAAATCTACTAAATACGTATAATAAATTGTATGTGTGACATTATATGCTTGTTGTTTGCTTTGCTATGCAACACTTTGCATTTTTTCTTTCCACAAGTTAGGATTGTCGAGTGACTCGGTCTTTTGTTGCGTTATTTCGTCTTCCATCGAATTCCTAGATCCAGAAAGTACAAGTCGAGTTTTGTGAATTGGAAGCTTGATTTTTTATTGTTGAATACAAAATGGATAAAATGAGCCGCCTTGACAAAGAGAGTGATGAAGAAATAGTATGTATATATAAGTATATACATGTATGTATATATATGTATATGAATGTATGTATATATATATATATATATATATATATATATATATATATATGTATATATATATATATATATATATATATATATATATATATATAAGTATATGCATGTATGGACACATAAGTATATGCATGTATGGATACATAAATGTACGCATGTATGTATATATATATATATATATATATATATATATATATATATATATATATATATATATCCGTGTATATTCTGACAGATTATCTTACTTTACTTTTAAAAATCGTTTATTTTTGCGATTTCGTAAAAATATTGTTTGTGTTTTTTGTTGTTGTTGTTAAATAATCATACAGTATATATTAAAGTGTAAAATAAAAAAAGTTCCGTTCCTCAAAACAAAGTAGTTTTCGGTTGACTGCGATTTTTCTGAATCACTAAACTTTCGCTCGATTCATGAATAAAAGATTTGAAAAAAAATTTTCAATTTTACAACTCCTCTTCAACCTCCACTCAAAATACAGTTTCTTTTAAGTCAAAGAGTTTTTTGCTGGATGAGATCCCGCCTACCATCCTCTTATTTTAAATTAATTTTACAATTTACACTAAATCACAAATTTGTGATGAAAATCACACTCAGTTTATTTAATTTGTGATTAAGTGAATGTTTCAGTCTATTTAGTATGAATGTTATGTGTTTCCTTTGTGTTTTCTTTGTTAATTCAATTAGATTTTAAATATTCAATTTTTGTAAAATTTTTCCTCAAAATGTTGTTTTTGTTTATGTTTCAATTTGTTGAGTTACGATCCCCTCGCCAGATTTCAAACGCCACGCTGCAAGCACGCCACGCACGCAAGCTGCAAGCACGCCAATTTCGCCAAATGTGGTTGAAGCACCAACAAGATCCATGATTAGAAACAGGAGAGTGGGCTAAGAAGAGGAGTTGAAAAAACGCCCGATTCACGAGTAAGTTCGCGGTGAAGTATACCCGCATGACAAGTGTTAAAAAAAATAATAAAACACAATGAAGAAAAAAGTTCTTTTACTAGAATAGAAATCCAACATTAAAAATTTCATCAAAAACATTTATTAATTGAAAAAATTCTCACAGTTAAAAAAATGGTTAAAGAAAATGCGAGTATAATGAAATGAAAAGTTCTGTCAATATTAGTTTTTCTAAATTTATATTTATTCTCCCTTTTTCGTTTGTGAGAAACATTTATGACATTACCGCGTTTATACAGGTTTTTGAAACCGAGAATTGAAAAGTTTTTAAAGACTTTTAAAGGAGTCTTTCAAATTCTTTAAGTACATCTGAGGAAAAAAAAATTGGCAAGGATTTATTAAAACTTATTTTGGTTACACGCCTGTTATAGGGTTCAACTCAGATATAGATAAAAGCAATTAACCTTTTTTTTCCTTTTACTATATCGATAAAATATGCGTCTAGTGAAAGTTTTGTCAGTATTTTATTGATTGAAATGAATTTCACATACCCTCACTACTTTTCATGCCTCTACTGCCCCATATCTCTATACCCTATGCTCTAGTACCCCATACATCATATTCTTATATATACTTGCATATATTTATATATACATGTATATAATATACATATATACATACATAGATATACATATATATATATATACATACATAGATGTATATACATACATACATGAATATACTTATATATACAGACATGCATATACTTATATATACATACATGCATGTAGTTATATATACTTGTATATACATATATACATATATGCATATACTTATATATACATACATTCATATACATATATATATACATACATGCATATACTTATATATACATACATGCATATACTTATATACATGCATGCATATACTTATATATACATACATGCATATACTTATATATACATACATGCATATACTTATATATACATACTTGTCTATACTTCTATATACATACATGTATATACTTATATATACATACATGTATATACTTATATATACATGTATATACTTATACATACATAAATGCATATACTTATATATACATACATTCATATACATATATATACATACATGCATGTAGTTATATATACTTGTATATACATATATACATAAATGCATATACTTATATATACATACATTCATATACATATATATATATATACATGCATATACTTATATATATACATGCATGCATATACTTATATACACATACATGCATATACATATATATACATACATGCATATAGTTATACATACATTCATATACTTATATATACATACATGCATATACTTATATATATATACATGCATATACTTATATATACATACATGCATATACTTATATAAACATACATGTATATACTTCTATATACATACATATGTATATACTTATATATACATGTATATACTTATACATACATAAATGCATATACTTATACATACATGTATATACTTCTATATACATACATGTATATACTTCTATATACATACATGTATATACTTCTATATACATACATGTATATACTTCTATATACATACATATGTATATACTTATATATACATACATGTATATACTTATATATACATGTATATACTTATACATACATAAATGCATATACTTATACATACATGTATATACTTATATATACATACATGTCTATACTTCTATATACATACATGTATATACTTATATACATACATGTCTAAACTTCTATATACATACATGTATATACTTATATACATACATGTATATACTTATATATATATGTATATACTTATATATACATGTATATACTTATACATACATAAATGCATATACTTATATATACATACATTCATATACATATATATACATACATGCATATACTTATATATACATACCTTCATATACATTTATGTACTTATATATACATACATTCATATACATATACACTCAAGAGCCAAAACATTAACACCACCCTTACATTTTGGAATGAACTCGCCTGGATGAAGTGGAAGGCACGTGATCAAGTGGAAGTTATTTAACTGTTGCTGGAGAAAAAGTATTGATCTCATAATCGGAGGTTACCGAACGATGGCCGAATGGGAAGGGCGCTGCGCTTCGGTACAAGAGTCCGCGGATTCAAACCCCGCTGATAACATGAATGTTCATGGCCGTTTGGAATCGGCTTCAAGCAGTAGGTCCCGATCTCATTAACCCTCGTATAACAAAACAGTAGACCGTAGAACTCCAAATCACACCAAACCTGAAGGGTTTCGAGTTCGAAACTGGAGTTGGACAAAGATCCCCCGTGTTCATTAATGGCGGACGAGACACATAAAATAGGTTCGTAGTCCAACAGCCTGGGTGAAGAGTGAATGCTTCTAAATTACGATGACCTACTTTGTTTGTGTTGTCCGTAGAGATATGTTGGCCGCTTATAGGGTGCTTTTAATGGCCAATAAATATCTGCGGTTTCGTAACGGAAAATGCTATAAAAGAAAGTTTCGATGGTAAGTTACAACTTTTCATTTATCTTATGCATTTCAAAAAGATTTTAATTAAGTGATTAGATTGAAACGCAAATGTAAAGCAAAAATAATTACAACCAACACTGAAACAAATCTATTTTGTTTTATACTGATTATCCCCTACGTAATAGTTGCCTAAGTTATCTGTCCGTCTGTCCTTGAATTTGTGGAGCGTTTGGATCTCGAATGGATAGAAGCATCCATATTGGATTCTCGGCGAGTTAGGATTAGCAAAATTCAAAGTGAGTCAAGTTTATATTCTCCTAAACTATCGATC
The DNA here is from genome assembly GCA_032207245.1 of Pardosa pseudoannulata. Taxonomy (NCBI): domain Eukaryota; kingdom Metazoa; phylum Arthropoda; class Arachnida; order Araneae; family Lycosidae; genus Pardosa; species Pardosa pseudoannulata. Next base: position 9,507,204 of record CM063509.1, read on the forward strand.
CGATTCTAAAATAAATTGCTGTAAATAGGCTTCCTGTCACAGAGAAAAATACTGTCGCTTTAAAACGTTCGAAATCTACCCCTTCCCCCCTTTTAGAACATTTAATGTCATTGTTTCTAGCCCTACTTTAAAAAAAATTCTAGCATGATGACGCCATTCCATCTCATTGAATCATCTCTTATTTTAAATTATTTAAATATCTTCTTCATTATTTTCATCCTTTTCATCGCTGAACGTAGATATGACTCCAATAATTTTCTTTTATATTTGACTTCAATGACAGATTAAGTACATGTGTGATATTTTTAAATTGAATCATCGATTAGTTTTTGTTGCCATGAAAATTTAATCACTGGTATTAACAACAAATTCTTGTCATAAAAGTCTGTCTATTTCACGGACTCATAACTATCTAGCGATTAAACTATATATCTTTGAAAATTAAGAAGTTTGTTCGTTTGTGTGTTTGTTTTTCGTACATAACGGCACAGTTTGACTCAATGAATTTGACTTGATTCTAAACTGCATTACAGTATCGGGAGACTTTAGAGGAGTATGAAGATAAACAAATTACTGATCGATACTGATTAAACTCCGTTCGTATCTTACATGTTTCTTAATTATATCCATTCAAATACTATACCAACTAATAAAAGAATAAAATTTTCTAAATTTTCATAGAATTACATTTTTCGTTTAGGCTAGAATTATATTTTTAATACAAATAAGAATATATGTAAAATAAAATCATTCCTTCGAAATTGAACCGAAAACCGAAAAATATTATTTCTGATAAACGAAAACCGGAACTCAATATATATATATATATATATATATATATATATATATATATATATATATATATATATATATATATATATATATATATATATATATATATATATATATATATATATATATATATATATATATATATATATATATATATATGTATATATGTATATATGTATATATATGTATATATATATATATATATATATATGTATGTATATATATATATATATATATATATATATATATATAAATATATGTATATATATATGTATATATATGTATATACATATATATATATATATATATATATATATATATATATATATATATATATATATATATATATATATATATATATTTAGTTGAATCGGAACGAATACGTTTTGAAGCTCTGGGTCAAACTTAAATCTTAGTACGCCAGTAGCGCCATCTATGCGGAGCTAGAGAAAACACCGAGATTTATTCTTCTCCCGATCGAAGTGGGGCAGTGACAAATCGGATGAAAACACGAAACATTGCTTGAACAGCTTCTGTATTTCTTCTTCAGACTCGTAATATATTGTTATACGGATGATAAATTTCGGGGGCTATTCGGGAATTTTGAGCAATGATTGGACGCATTACTTGTGCCAGACAGGGAAGGGGGTGTATACAAAAAAGAAGTGGGACGTGTTCCAAAGGAACGAAATAAGAGTTCTTTTAACAATGTTTCAAGCTACTAGAAATAAAGAAAGAAATACAGTAGAACCTCGATTATTCGAAGTCATTGGGACCGAACCTACTTCGAAAAATCGAAATTTTTACGAGATGAAGACAGTGGAAATCAAACTATCGTATTTTATTCATATTGCCAATTCCGCTTATACTTAGTCGAACGATGGCCGATTGGTTAGAGTGCTGGCCTTCGGAACCGGAGTTCGTGGGTCCGAATCCCACAGTGGCATGGATGTTCGTAGCCGTTCGGAATCGGCTTTAAGCTGTAGGTCCCGGTCTCATTAGCCCTCGTGTTGCAAAAAGTAGACCGTAGCACTCCAAACCAATCCACTTATATTTATACTTTTAGGTGCCAGCCAATGAGCGATCACTACATGTCACGTAATGATTTAAGCTTCAGAACTCTGTTTTCAGCTATGCAACCGGAAGGATTGTACTAGGGAATATTCGAGAACATTCGCTAGTGTTGCTTGAGAAGAATTGTTGGAAAACAGAATCTTACACTGAAAGTGATAAAAATATCATTACACAAACACTTATATATACCATAGAACCGCAACTATCCGAAGTCATTGGTACCGAACTTACTTCGGATAATCGAAATTTACGGATAATCGAGAATTCATCAATAATCATGTAGTTTAACATATATCGACAATGAACTGTTATTATGACTATTTTAATTGTTAAATAAACTAAAATTTACTATTCTTTATTATTATTACTGAATATAGTAGAATCTCAATTATCAAAAGTCATTGGAATCGAACCTACTTCGGATAATCGAAATTTTCAGATAATTGAGAATTCATCCATAACCATCTAGTTTAATATAAAGTATCGTCATTGGTGCAATAACATTCGATTGTTCTGGGACTCGGCAGTACGACCTTCCAAATTTCGAAATGGGGTACGTTTTTGTTTAGAACAGGGGTATTTGAAAGTGGGGAAGAGTACGCTCCTATCGAGAATGGTGCTTGCGAGAAGGAATTCTAAAAAAGGGAATTCCAAAATATTTATCAATCCAAAATATTCACAATTGGATCCGATGGAAAATGTTTTTTTATAGATTATTTGAGATTATTATAATGCCGCTCGAAACCCTTCGCTACCGACGCATCTGTGGCGCAGGGGTCGGCGCAACAGTACGAGAAATCCCAGGATCCTATTCCCTTACTTGCGACGTGGGAATTTTAATTGAATCTAATGACGTTTGTGACGACAGTACGTGTGGTGATGTCAAGTATTTTTAAAATAATTTAATTCCTTACTTTTCCGTCCAAACAGTCCAATTTATATTTTATTTAAAAACATTTACAATTTTTGGATTTGCAGCGTTAAAACGGGACAACGTCTGTCGGGTCATCTAGGTATAATATGTTGTGGTTATATAGATAGATTTTACCGAGTTTTTCCGATGAGTGTTTTTGATTACAATTCTAATTAGAGAATATTTTATAATCGTCAGCATTGTTATAGGTTTGGTTTGAAGCGATCTACTTTTTTGCTACACGAGGACTAATAAGACCGGAACCTTCTTACTTAAAGTCGATTCCGAACGGCTACAAACACCCATGCCTATAGTAGGATTCGAACCACGAAGTCCGGTACCAAAAAGCAACTCCCCTACCTATTCGGCGTTATAATTTTCAGAATGTGAATTTTACATAACAAAGTACCCAGCCACTTATCGAAACATTCCGTCGTATATTTCCAGAATAATAACAACAATAAAAGAACAGCCTTCCCTATAGTAGGATTCGAATCCACGAAGTCCGGTACCAAAGAGCAACTCCCCTACCTATTCGGCGTTGTTGTAATCTTCAGAATGTGAATCTTACACAATAAAGTACCCAGCTACTTATCGAAACATTTCGTCTTATATTTTCAGAACAATAATAGCAATAAAAGAACAGCCTTCCCTATAGTAGGATTCGAACCACGAAGTCCGGTACCAAAAAGCAACTCCCCTACCTATTCGGCGTTGTTGTAATCTTCAGAATGTGAATCTTACACAATAAAGTACCCAGCTACTTATCGAAACATTTCGTATGTTTCCAGAATAATAACAGAAATAAAAAAAACTAACATATATCTAGCCTTTATTGAAAAGCTACCTGTTTTATGTGCCATCCCCTTTAAAACTAAAACTCTCACAAACAAAATTGAAAGCAGCAAATCGCAGTTAATCCTTCCCAGCCGTTCAGTAACGTCATTTATTTCAATAACTCAGAATTATAGGAATAAATCCTATGCGAGAGTAATTAATTGAAGGTAAACGATTCAAATGTCAATTGGTGCTCCATCATTTATAGTTTAATGCACAGAGAGGCCTCCCATCAGTGGCATCCGCGTAGACTGAAGAAGGAAAAGTAAAATAACTAATGGTTACTTGACTTGAACAGTGTAGCAGTTTACCTATTAATCTGGCGAGCCGAGACGGATCGATGGGGAGCACTTGGTTGCGTTAACGTTACAGCCTTTTTTACAAACTCAATTTTATGCCTCGGAGCAGACATACAATGTATCAGTCAAGTTAAAATTTTAGTTTTAAACGTCATTTTCGTCTAGCAGAGCGCTAGCTTTTTATTATTATTATTGGAGGGGGGTGAAAATGAAAAAGTCGCTCAATAAAAACAAAATTTATGAAAGTGGTGCCAACATCTGGTTGGAAATAATGACAAATTTTAAATTTTTTTCTGTCTTTCATAAATGTGGATTATTTTTTTTGTGTCTGTGTTGGTTTGTTTGTCAACCTTTGTTTGTAATTTTTACTGAAAAAGTACACCACGAAACCATTCATAAGAAAAAAATAGTAATATGATCTCTATTCTCATAAAATATCTTTGGTTACTGTAAGGGAAACGATGTGTCACGAGGGTTATTCTGAAGTCAAATGTATATTTCTTATAAAGTTTATTCTCTGTGTATGGCAACTTGGCCATTTTAGTTAGTGTTGCGAAATCTTTGGAATAAAATGCTTGCATGGAGTTGCTGTGCATTGATGTTTAAAACTACAGTTTTTTTTAGCATAAAAGGTCAAGTGTACATTTTTAC
>CM063509.1:9529269-9534269 GCA_032207245.1 Pardosa pseudoannulata
ATCACCGGTATTGACAAAAAATTCTTTTCATAAATTCTAGGAGTCTATTTCACATATTAATAAATTAAGTTATATATCTTTCCAAATGAAGAAGTTTGTTCGTTTGTGTATTTGTTTTTTATACATAACTACACGGTTTGCAATCGATTCCCTAAATTTTAGACATCATTTATATATACCGCCAAGTAATTACTGTCACTATTAAAACCTCTGCTATCCATATGTAATAATAGGTACATATGAGAAAATTTTATATTGAATCATCGGTTATTTTTGTTGCAATGAAAATTTTATCCCCGGTATTAACAACAAGTTCTTTTCATAAAAGTCTACAAGTCTATTTCACGGATTCATAAATATCTATCGTTTCAGTTATATATCTTTGAAAATTAAGAAGTTTGTTGGTATGTGTGTTTGATTTTTATGCATAACCACACGGTTTGACTCAATGAATTCAACGTGATTCTAAACTTCCTCCACAGTATCGGGAGACTTGAGACGGATATGAAGATAAACAAATTATTTATCGTGTATTAGATAATTCTCAGCTAAAAAACAAAGCATTTTTTACCTGCATCATATAGTACTTTACAATTCTGGAAAATTAAAAATTTTACTGATCCCGTCATATGACGGGCTATATGCTAGTTTCAAATATATTCCACGAGCAAAGGGTTAAAATATTATATATATATATATATATATATATATATATATATATATATATATATATACATATACATATATTACATATACATATATGCATATATATACATATATATCAATATATATATACATATACATATATATAAATATATGATTATACATATACACTTCCACATATATACACATATATATATATACAAATACATAAATATGTATTTGCATATATATATATATATATATATATATATATATATATATATATATATATATATATATATATATATATATATATATACATATATATATATATATATATATATATATATATATTATATATATATATATATATATATATATATATATATAAACACATATATACATATATATATACACACATATATACATATATATATATACATATATATATATACAAAAACATAAATATGCATTTGCATATATATATATATATATATATATATATATATATATATATATATATATATATATATATATATATATATATATATATATATAAAACATATATATATATATATATATATATACACATACATATATACATACATATACACTTACATATATATACATATACACATACATATATGCATACATATACACATACATATACATATATACATATATATATATATATATATATATATATATACATACATATATAAATATATATACATAAACATATATAAACACAAAAACATACACAAACACACATATATATATACACATATACATATATATGTATGCATATGTGTGTATATATGTGTATATGTGTATATATATATATATATATATATAAATGTATGTTGTATATATAGATACATGTACATATATATATATATATATATATATATATATATATATATATATATATATATATATATATATATATATATATATATATATATATATATATATAACACAGGGCCAAGGCTTGAAGGTGTGCTGCATTTTATATCAAAAGTTTAGTCTTTTATTAACACACCTTGTATTTTTAAAAGTCTGGGATCCTTTTGCAGGACTTTGTCTACCCTTAAATAACTTTGTAATTCGTTTTAAAAGCTGGAAAATCTGTTCCAACCCCCTTGACTGATCTTCATAATAGAAAAGTGTAAAACCGCCCACACTAGATTTCGAAAACACAAAAGATAAATAAGGAAAATATGACATACTTTTCAAGTTCTTTGAAGCTGCCTGTCTCGAAAAGTCTGATCGATTTCGAAAGACGTCCGAACGTCGGAAGGAAACTCGATACTTCTTTAGATTTCTTTGGGATCTGCCATCGTTTCTTTCGGTTACAGACGTTTCGTGAAACTTATTGGATAAGAAATACATTTTTATACGACAGGAATATTGTTGCAGTGCCTTAGAATACAGGCAAATAATAATCGAATAATAACTAGAGTAAATAAATCGAACAGTGGTTATTTAGGGTTATTGAAAACAGGGTTGGCATGATTTAAATCATGATTTAAATCAGTTGATTTTTTTTAAGACATTATTGATTTAAATCATTTTTTTCATAACTTTTAAAACTTCTATTCCAAAGACAGGAGAATTGGGAATCAGTCAGCACAGTAATACCAATAAGTGTCAATAGATAGCATGTGCTTTCCAAGAATGGAGGGGTTGTTATCAGAAAGTATGGAGTAGGGGTAGTACAACGATGGATTATGACTGGTGGAATTCATTTTATGTAATGGGAGGTAAAGAGAGTATTGCAGAACTCGAAATCCAGTTTGTCTACTGAATAACAACAGCCGTGGCTTCGTCTGCTGGAATGGAAAGACAGTTTTCTTCTTTTGGTATTGTTCGTTCTAGCCTTCGTAACCAATGAGGAGTGGATAAAGCATCGAAACTAGTGTTTTTATTGAAACAATTAAATCCATAATTCGATGCTTAAAAATATTGAAATAACTATGATTTATTGATAAATAGTTTGCACTCAAAGAATATTTAACTTGTTCTTTAAATCTGCATCTTATTTATTTTGCACCCTCCAATTGCAAAATAATAAAATGTATATAGATTAAAATTTATGTATTTAATTTTAGGTAATTAGAGTGTAGAATATACTAGATAGATAAGATGTTACTTCTGATAACAAACTATTCTATGTATATTTCAAAAAACATAAAAACAAGAATTTAAATTAGTATTCAGAAAAAAATAAAAGAAATCCGATTTAAATAAAAAAAAATCTGATTTAAATCAAATAAATCAGATTTTTAAAATTCTTTTAAAAAAATTATGATTTTTTTCCAACCCTGATTGAAACCAAACAAATAACGAAACTTTTGATAACGCTAAGTTCATGCTTCATTTTTGGTCGTTGATGTTTTTTTTCTTTATTAGAAGTATTCGAGGAATACACACCTTAAAATATCTTACTTTATTAGATGTTCTGGGTTTTGATTCTTGAAAATAATAATTCTTATTTTGAATTTGAGTTCTACCACTGACAAAAAAAAGGTTGCAAAATTCATTAGTTTTTAGCGCCCATAAATTAACTGTACCTATTCTCAGTTTATATAAAGCTGTAACTGAACCTGCTAACAATTAGAACATAATTAAATAAGCTCTTTTTCAATGCATCAGGCAGAAAAGACAATCCAGATAGGAAATTTAGTTTGCAGCAACCTTGCAACAGTCTTGCTTTGCAAGCCTGCAAACTTGCAGCAAGTTCAGCATGACAAGTCTGCAAGTTTGAAACAAGACTGCAGTGAGTCTATGGAAACTTTGAAGTCACCATACCTCCAACTTGCAGCAAACTTGTCATGCAAGTTATAGTACACTTGTCGTGCACAAACTTGCAGCAAGTTCAACATGATAAGTCTGCAAGTTTGAAACAAGACTGCAGCAAGTGTACGCAAACTTCAAAGTCACCATACCTCCAACTTGCAGCAAACTTGTCATGCAAGTTACAGTACACTTGTCGTGCAAGTTTGCCGCAAACTTGTCATATCAAACTTGCAGCAAGTTCGTTACAAAGCACGGTTGGAAAAAAACCCGCGGTTTTTGAAAAAAAAAAACTTTTTGTTTGGTTTAAATAGCATATGTAAAGGGAATTTTTTTTACTTTTGGAAAGACTAAGATTTTAGATAATTTTGAATAAATATTAAAAATTCATTAGTAATTAACTTCTTGCTAATTAACCCTTTGCACTCAAGGGCTCCGGAGAGGAGCCATTTAACCCCTTCTCTGTTTTCCCGCTACGCCGTACGGGCACAGATTTCGGGCTTTTACTGATTTGCCCGTACGGCGTACGGGCAATCTAATTTCTATTTCGCTTGCACTGTTTCGGCCGCATTTTTTCCAATTTTAGTAACTAATTATTCGTATAGAAGGCGATAGTTGTCCAGTAAAAGATAGTTTGCAGTTTATTGTATTTTCTACTCTGGTTCAAAAGCGCGGGTTTTTTCGCATGTTTTGTATCAGAAGACGAATTGTTATCTTTCGGTGTATAGCTTTCTGGTTATATTTTACTAACCGCCTGATCATTTTATTGATGTAAGAGTTGAATAATATATTTTTACTTTTAAATAATGGATAATTCAGAGCGTATGGAGCTCATTTCTTGCGATTCGAACTGTGACTCGGAATCAGAAACTGAATTATCTGTAAATGATAGTAGCGAAAGTTGACTAGATGACCCGGATAGTAGCGACTCTGATAGTAGTACAGATGGAATCAGTCAAGCAAGACAATTTTTGGAAATTAATTGTGATAATCCTTCGGATCCGCCTCCTAGATTTGCTTTCGTTGGAATTCCAAAAATGAACTTGGATATCGACGAGACTAAAGGTAAACTTCAGTTCTATGATGCTTTCGTAGGAAGAAAAAAAGTTGTAATAAATGCTTAAAAATATTAGAAATGTTAATTTTAATAACATATCTTTACTTAAAAATGTAAAATGAACAAAAAAATGCAATAAAAAATGTGACATTTTTTTGACCGAATTCTGGAAAAAAATGAAATTGTCAAAGGGTTAAAATTCGTCTTCAAACGCGAGGGCTCCGCTATGGAGACAATGCAGAATAATTAGTTTTTACGATTTGTTTCTGTTCATATGTTAAAAACTGAAAATTATTTGCATTGTCTCCGTAGTAGTATAACCCCAATACACGTGCATGAAAACTAAAACATTGCTTAATGAATTATTAGAAATTTTAGATAGTTGCAAATTACAGAGAAATGCTACTTTAAAAAATAACCACACTTGAATAATTAAAATAATAAATGTCTGTTAAAAGATCCATAGCAGCTGGCGGAATGGCGTGTCTACCATGTAGTTATTTTT
>CM063509.1:9541769-9551769 GCA_032207245.1 Pardosa pseudoannulata
CGACAGTATTTTTTGATGTGATATGAAGCATATTTATACCAATTTATTTTGTTTTGTTTTCTACCTACGGCCGGTCTCACTAAAGACATTTAACAGTTAATCGCGATTAACCTATGGCGACAACCAATGGCTTGGCGCAATTCTCCATTTAAACGGAGATTAATCGTGTTTAGCCTTTAAGCGACTTAGGTGTAACCGGACTCTGGTGAAAAGATTTTGTTGTTAATACCGGTGATAAAATTTTCATCGAAACAAAAGATAATCGATGATTCAATTTAAAATTATCATATATGCACCTAATCTATAAGGTAATTTGTCGCAACGTCACGAACTACTATAATGCCCTTCCCATTCATTTTCATGTTTACAGCAGCGAATAGACAAACAATAAACTGCCCTTTCGTTTGAAACTAAATCCAGAATTGTCATAATTTGAGAATTTGCCCTACTGCGTGAAATCGCCTTATTATTGAAGAAAATATAAGAGAAGAAAATTATTGACGTCATATCTAAGTTCAGTGATAAAACGGATGTAAATAGTTCAGACGATATTTAAATAATTTGAGGTAAGAAATGATTCAATGAGATGGTTAAAGGAATACACTGATGTTAAAGACGCTAAGAAAACGGAAGAGAAGATTTATTGAAAAAAACTCAAATACATAATCATCGTGGTATTACAGGTAGCAATAATTAATTAAAAGTATAATATTAAAGTATTGATTCAAATTTCTGATCCATCAAAATATGTATATAATGGGTTTTCGTCCCTCGACAAAGTGAGAATGGTATTATACATCCTGCAGTAGTAGTTCATAAAAGAAAGATCAAAATTGTATACCTGTATTATCTGTTTATACTGCTACGAGGGTTACTCTGAAATTTTTGAAATACGGGCACACTAGAATTTACAACATAAAAATAACGATTTAATTTAAAAATAAAAAGTATTTTAACACAGCAGACAATTTTTTACTGACTTACTTCAACTTGTTTAGTGTAGAATAAATTTTAAACAGAAGAGAAAACGGAGTTGACGCGAGAACGTTTTCGCTCTATGATTTTTTGCGATTTTAAAGCAGAATTCAATCAAGAAGAATGCTTTCAACGGTTGCGGTTGTCATTTGGTGATGAATCTCCAGCTCGTTCTACTGTATTCAGGTGGTTTAAAGAATTGAGCAGAGGTCGCCATTTTCTTCAGGATGAAGAACACACTGGAAGGCCGCCGTCGGCAGCCATCCCGGATAATGTGTCTGCCATACGAAAACTTTTAATGAATGACCAATCGCTACACCTATCCAATTATACGGAAGGAACTTAACATTGGATCCGCAGCCATACACAAAATTATGAATGAAGAATTACGTATGAAAAAGTAGATTGTCGCTGGGTCTCCCATAATCTAACTGAGCACCAAAAAGGGGAGAGTGTCAGAATCAGTCAAGAAACTCTTAAATCGCTAAATGATGGTGGCCACCACATCATTTCTAAAATTATAAAGGGAGATGAAGCGTACATACCGTCTTCTGACGTTCCAACACGTCAAGAAAGCAAAGTATGGGTCTTTGAAGACGATCCCAAGCCGACAACGGTGAAAAGACAACGCGCACTGAAAAAAGTGACGTATGCCGTTTTCTTCAGAAGTACAGGATGGGTCAAAGCCATCCAGTTGGAAGGACAGAAGACAGTAACAGCAAACTGGTATACCACTCAATGTCTTCCACAAATTCTACAAGAAGGGAATGTTAGGGGACTAATGCTTCACCCTGACAATTCATCTTTACATACAGCTGAATTAAGAGTTGAGTTTCTTAAACGAAAACAAATTAAAGTGATAGAACATCCGCATTCACCTGATCTAGCTATGTTTGACTTTTGGTTAATCTTTAATCCCAAAAAGAATTTACGTGGACGTCGTTTTCATTCAGAAGAAGAGATTGATGTGGCTGTAAATGCATTTTTTCATCTATTCCAAGAAATGAATGGCTCGAGGCATTTAATCTGTGGAAATTTTGTAAGTATTACTTTAAAAACCCTGGTTGTATCTCAAAAATTTCAGAGTCACCCTCGTACAAGATCAGTGGTGATGAAACTGTGGCCCACGAAGACTGTTTGAATGACCCACGTGCTGATTTTAGCAACGGGAGTTTAAACTCACAGCTGTTTTCGGAAAACCGAAACACGTATCACGAAACATCAAAAAACACAGACAGTATAAAAAGATTTTTTTTTCTTGAACTCTTAAAAAAACCTGCGCTAGGAACTCGTCTGTTCACAAAATGGAAGGTTTGGAGGTAGACAAGAGGTGGGATCCTCATTATCACACATACGTCGCCAGTTACAGCACCCATTAATTAATCTCAAGAGAAAAAAAACACCGAAATTTCAACTGATCATCCTACTTGCAGGTGACATTCACCCCCTAACGGACGCAGAATCTTAAACAGCTCCCAAGCGAGTGGGTGAGAGCTGGAAAAACAAGAGCTGTCTCGTCTGATAATGCTCACTTACCGCATAGAAAGAATAGGTTCACATTTATTCTGTACATAAAGAGATATATATACAGGGTGCACAGTAATATCCTTAACCGGCTTTTATCTCCTCAACCGTTAGGTGAAGGAATATACTTTTAATTCGGATGCAACGTATGTCAATTTGACAGGATAACGGATAACGGATATCTGGCCAGAGTTTCAGCCGGACATCCGAACGGATGTCAGTAAATAAGTCCGTCGTGTGTGATGCGGCAAAAGCCTTTGCAATATCCAAAAAGAGTGCTCCAGTTGGCTTCTTGTTTTGTAGTCCCTGACTAGCAAGTTCTACTACACGAAGCAACTGGTGTGTTGTAGAGTGGCGTCTTCGAAAGCCAAATTGCTCTGGAATGATGCTGTTATTTAAATCTAGGTGTGTCTGTAAGCGGCTGAGAATTATACGCTTGGTAATCTTACTGAGAGAACTCAAGAGACTTATCGGGCGATAATTAACTGGAAGGCTAAGATTAGAAGCTGGCTTAGGAATAGGGCAAACATCAGCGGTTTTCCAATTGCTTCCCTCTTTTTCTTTTTAAATTTATTTTAAATAAATCGGCTCTATAAGAATAGTTGTATAAAATAGTTGTATAAAAAGAAAAAAGATTTTGAAATCTGGGTAATCTGTTAATCGAACACAAATAGTGACAAAGAGGTACCAGGCAGTTAACCCTTTCCCTGTTTGCCCGTACGCCGTACGGGCAATCTGATATCTATTTCGCATGCACTGTTTCGGTCATACTTTTTCCAATTTTAATAACAAATTATTCGTATACATGGCCAGTATGTCCAGTAAATGATAGTTTGCAGTTTATTGTAGTTTCTACTCTGGTTGGTTCAAAAGCGCGGGGTTTTTCGCATGTTTTGTATCAGAAGACGAATTGTTATCTTTCAGTGTATAGCATTCTGGTTATATTTTACTAACCGCCTGATAATTTTATGGATGTAAGAGTTGAATACTATATTTTTACTTTTAAATAAAGGATAATTCAGAGCGCATGGAGCTCATTTCTTGTGACTCGGAATCAGAAACTGAATTATCTGTAAATGATAATAGCGAAAGTTTACTAGATGAACTGGATAGTAGTACAGATGGAATTAGTCAAGCGAGACAATTTTTTGAAATTAATTGTGATAATCCTTCGGATCCGCCTCCTAGATCTGCTTTCGCTGGAATTCCAAAAATTAACTTGGATATCGACGAGACTAGAGGTAAGCTTCAGTTCTATGATGCTTTCATAAAAAAAAAAGTTGTAGCTAATGCTTAAAAGTATTAGAAATGTTAATTTTAATACTTTACTTTAAAATGTAAAATAAACAAAAAAATGCAATAAAAAATGTGACATTTTTTAACCGAAATCTGGAAAAAAAATGAAACCGTCAAAGGGTTAAAAAGTGCTGTCTACAAAATCAGTTTGAAGTTTACTGATTTTAAAAACTCACATAAAATAGAAACATTTGGTATTTTGTTGAAAAATAAGTTATGCTATATCATGTTAGCACATCCTTTTCTAACTTTAATCAAGAATTATTGGCTATTTTGCCAGTCTTGAATAATAATAATATAATATAATATATATATATATATATATATATATATATATATATATATATATATATATATAATATATATATATATATATATATATATATATATATATATATATATATATTTGCGGGTAAATGTGTTTAAAGTATATTTGGTAATTTACCATTAAACTGGTTTACCAGTATTACAAAGTAGCGATGCAACGGATGTCAAGTTTGCCAGATAACGGATACCGGATATCTGGCCATTATATACCATTCTGAATTCTAATACTTTTATGGATTCCACTTTTGTGGATACCACTCTTGGTACTTTTGTGAATACCATTGGGGAACTCACTTCTGACACCTTTGTAGATACTTCCCCTAGTAAGTACTCGGTCGAGTATCCACAGTATGTACAGAAAACCGTTCTTAAGAAAGCTCTACAATTCACGAAAAATAGATTTTTTTTTAGTCACAACCACGAAGGTATGCATAAAAGTGTCTGAAATAGGGTTCCCAAAAGGTATCTACAAAGTTTTGTACAAATTAAGCCTCGTCACTTTAAAAGATTATTAGAAATAAAGAACACGTGTACGAACAGGGAATGTTTTAGTTATTTTGTACAAAATACATTGTGGATATCTTTGTGAATCACACTCTTGACACTTTTGGAGATACCACTCCAGGTATCTTCGTGTATACCTTTGGATATCACACTTCTGACACCCTTGTAGATGCCAAATATCCAGTCAACCCTCCGCTTCCCTCTTTAAAGTATGTAGAAAGTTATTCTTGAAAGAATTCTAATATTTACAAAAGATATATATTGACAACTACGAAGATAAAAGATATCAGAGGGGGGATTCTCAAAAAGTATCTACGAAGAATTTTGTACAAATAAAGCTTCGCCACTTTCATCTATTGTGAACAGCCCTTGGTTCAGAACACTAAGGACCGAAATCAGCTGTAATCTTAACTGGAGTTCTCAGGTAACTGGGAAATTGTTAATTTTTTTTCCAACGGAACAGTTAAGTAAATTTGCTTCTTTTCCCGTTCTAGACAGTTCTAGGGCTTCATTAAAATGGATCATGGTCTTTTGTGAAAAAAATATAGTCCTCGAAGTTTTTAATAAAGGATTGGCAACAGTATAATAGGGATCGTTTTTTAGATCACTCTTTCTCAACAAGTGGTCCACAAAAATTTTTGGTTGTTCCGAGAAATATAATTACTATACATATGCTAGCAAACAAAAATATTTTACTAAACAATAAAGTAACTTTTTATAATTAATATTACTCGTTACTTTATTTATCAGTATTGTGAAGACCCCCTTTGTTCGGAACACTAACGACCGAAATCAGCTGAACTGAGTCTGTAACCTTAACTGGAGTTCTCAGGTAACTGGGACCGTAACTGACCGGCAGGTATAAGAAGCCTAGAATTTTGCGACTTGGGGCTTTTCGCCATTTTTTATGATTTCTTTGACCTCGTGTAGGCTTCCGCGACTTTGCACTGGAGCCAACTTTTTAGCAATTACGTTCGGGAGACTCGTAAGATCCGCTCATATAAGGAACGGAAGGGTCTCGGACACCGAACGGGGATAGTTTTGGTTCGAATTGCACCCTGGAAAGGCCTCCCCATCGTGTGAGAATATTTAATTCTTTTTTCCGATTGTGATGATAGTGGATATGTTATCCAAGCAACCATCCTTTACATTTCGAAATGTTTTGAGAGATTAGAATCCCTTTGTATATAGCCAATATTTACTCGAGAAATAAAAGTGATTTCCAATTCTGTTAAGTCTGCGATCCTTCTTTAGTCTGCGATCTTCCTCTTGACTTGAGAACATTGAAGGCGTCACACTATTGAAAAACAGTTTATTAAAGAAAAATAACAACACACTTCAACAAACAGGGAAATTTTCAATTAATTTGTCGAGCATACTTTGCTAAAGCGCAGAAGCAAAAGGCTTGTGAAACTCTATGGTTACGACCAAGGAGTCACGACAAAAGATTTTGATCACAAAGGTGCATGGGAAATAACAGTTCATTTGTTTATTTATTTATTTAACATAATACTCCACGCTTCACTGTTACGGGGAATAGATTTTAGATTGTTCCGAGCTAGGTAATGGTACTGCCCATAGAACAATAAAAACATGTTCGTAACAAAGACCGTAAGCCAAACTAAGTCATTACTACAGTACTGTATACGCGTATTATTTTGAGTAATTACCAGCTAACTGCGCATCCGTAATGCGTGGAAGACACCCCGTCGTTATCCTGTCTCAAATCGCTAAAGCGTTCAACGGATGGAGAAGCCGCAAACAAAAGAGCAGTTCGTCCATGTCGCGACGAAAAGTAATAAGAAAAAAAATCTGTTCTCCCGGAGCAGCTCACGGGTCATCTCAACCCCGCTGTGTAGTGATTAGGACGCCATACATATGTAATATGGCAGCATTACTCGGTATTATTCGAAGCTGAACCACCATTGTTCGATAGTATCTGTTCCTAACAGTTCTTCCTGGTTAGAACTGGTGACCGATTTATGTGATCTGTTGAGCGTTGCAGAGAAACGGACATACTGACATAACAACTGTGCAGATTTAAGAGCATAATACATGCATACATGTCACAATGTGTCAGCACACTAGAACAGTAGGGATAAACTAACAATTTTAGGTATAATTAAAGATCTAGTAAGTGATTATACCCTATTACTTAATTTACCCGGGCTTGTTGGGCAAAGAAACTCTTGGTAGAATTATAGTCGTGAGATCAGAAAATCGAATTCCAAAGAATCGTGAAACTTTACATTTATTGAGAATCAGAAACGCATCGGTCAATAAAACTATCTTTACACTGCAACAGTTCTGCATAGAATGCTCGAAGAACGTACACCGATGTCCATCGCAGAGCTAGCAAATCACGTGATTTTGTTCCACAACACTTAACCCCTTCCGGTAAAATGACGAGTCTAGCTCGTCATTAGTTTTTCATTCCATACCGCACAATGACGAGCTACACTCGTCATGCGATTAAAGTTAATGTTAAATATGATAATTAATTTAGTTTAAAATTTCTAGTGTACTGAATTTAGCAACACTTTTATCACTTGTGAAAATCACAAGTCACTATTGCATATTGTTTACTTAGAATTTGTTGGTACAAGTCATTGCCAAATTAATGAGTCAGAATAAAAGAAAACCTACCAAGAAATGCCGTGTGTGTTACAAGAATCCAATTAAAAGTGAGAGTACTTGGCGGTGTAAACAACTAAAAATTCCTTTGCACTTTGTTTTGAAAAGTACCACTAGCTTGAAGACTATTATCTGTATACCTTATTAATGTTTTGCTTTGATATTTTCTTAATTTTACTGTTTCTGATATTATTTAACACTATGTAAAAAGTGGATTTTAATTAAGAATATGTAAGAATCGTAAAATGAAACAAGTTTTTTAAATAAAAATTAAATGGTTATTTCATGCACAGTTTTTCATTATTAAATCATACCGGAAGGGGTTAAGATTCTTCAGTCATTTCATAAGGTAAAAGGTAACCTTGATCATTTAAGACAGCTAAAATATGGGAACCGTGGTCAGAAATTTAGCATTTGTTCCAAGGTCGGTTTTGAGAGTTGGGTAAAAAGTATTTAAGCTAGAGAACACTCCTTTATGGGTGGTATTAAAGTTCGACCTTAAGGGAAGAGCGTTTATCGAAAAAATAAATATCAAAAAGCTCTTACCCTTTCACTTTCGGGTTCCGTGGGACGCACTGGAAAAGATATTCTTCAATTACGATTTAAAGATGAAGCCTTTCGTAACGGATAATACATTTATTTAACACGACGATACACTAAAACACGTACATTATACATAGATTATAAGAGAACAACTCAAAAAACGAAATAAAATCAAAAAATCGTTCCTCTCTTTTCCGTTGCCATTCGTCAAGGGAAAAACTTTCAAAAAAAAATACAAAAGGAAAAAACCATGGATCATAGTTCGTCTTTCCCTTTTCCACAGGTGGAAAATTAGATATTAAAAATTAAGAAGGGGGGGAAGGAGAATTTTAAATATCTATTTAATAATAATAGTTTTGATACATACACATAAACACACATACAAATAAGGTGAAATAAGGTTTAATGTTTAATACAAATAAGGTTTAATGTGACCACATCCAACTTTTGACTTTTTTTACGATTTTCTAAAAAACTACTATATGGAGTGTTTGTATAATTTAACCACGAGTAATGAATGTATTTCTTCACACATTCTTAAAAAATCAATCATCAGAGCATTTAGAAAGCTAACCAAAAATTAAAGAAAAAAATAGAAATTGGTTCACTCTGTATCAAAAAAAAAGTTTATCGTCTCCTAAACTATCGATCCCATTCTAAAATAAATTAGTATAAATACGCTTCCTATCACAGCGAAAAATACTGTGGTCTTTAATATGTTCGAAATCCTTTCCTTCCCCCCTTTTCGAGCAAATAATGCCATTATTTCGAGCCCTTATTTTCCACGATTAAGAACTGGCGATTCAATTTATCCCATAATAAATAGGCAAAATAACATTTTGATTCTATCATCATGACTTCATTCCATCTCATTGAATCATTTCTTATTTTAAATTATTTAAATATCGTCTGCATTATTTTCATACGTTCTATTACTGAACTTAGATATTACGTAAATAGTTTCCTTTTATATTTGCTTAAATAATAGATTAGGTACATATGTGATAATTTTAAATTGAATCGTCATTATTTTTTGTTGCAATGAAAGATTTATCACCGGTATGAACAACAAATTCTTTTCATAAAAATCTAGGATTCTATTTCATGGACTCATAAATATATAACGTTCCAGTTATATATATTTGAAAATTAAGAAGTTTGTTCGTTTACGTGTTTGTATTTTATACATAACCACACAGTTTGACTAAATGAATTCGACGGGATTCTAAACTGCATTCACAGTATCGGGTGACTTTAGAGGAGTCTGAAGATAAACAAATTATGGAGCGTATACCAGATAATTGTCAGCCAAAAAACAAACCACTGTTTTTACCTGCCTCATAGGGTACTTCACAATTCTGAAAAATTTTACTGATACCGTCATATGACGGGCTATATGCTAGTGTAATAATATTATGCAAGAACATTTTTTAAATATACTTTAAAATTTAAAAATTGTGTTTACATTTCTATTTAATTATTCATTTTCGATCATTCGAGTTTTCAGTAATTCGAGCTAAATTTGCTCCCATCCACCTCGAAGACTTTACTGTACATGTACAATCCTTTGTACGTTCCCTATGCATTCCTAAATTGCTGGATCATCTTCGAAAAATTTTGGATGGTGATACGTATCAAAACAGATAAGGTTTTAGACGGGGCAAATTGTCTAGAGGTCGTGTAGAGATAGAATGCACGGCACAAATTTTGCACGGTGATACGGATCAAAACAAAGAAGGTTTTAGGCGGGGCAAATTGTCTAGAGATCATGTAGAGATAGAATGCACAGGCACAAATTTTGCACGGTGATACGGATCAAAACAAAGACCGTTTTAGGCGGGGCAAATTGTCTAGAGATCATGTAGAGATAGAATGCACAGGCACAAATTTTGCACGATGATACGGATCAAAACAAAGAAGGTTTTAGGCGGGGCAAATTGTCTAGAGGTCGTGTAAAGATAGAATGCATGGTGATACGGATGAAAACAAAGAAGGTTTTAGGCGGGGCAAATTGTCTAGAGGTCGTGTAAAGATAGAATGCATGGTGATACGGATGAAAACAAAGAAGGTTTTAGGCGGGGCAAATTGTCTAGAGGTCGTGTAAAGATAGAATGCATGGTGATACGGATGAAAACAAAGAAGGTTTTAGGCGGGGCAAATTGTCTAGAGGTCGTGTAAAGATAGAATGCACGGCACA
>CM063509.1:9574269-9675545 GCA_032207245.1 Pardosa pseudoannulata
GCGCTCCAAAACAAACCAAAAATTTTTCCCACGAAAATCTTCTTTATTTTCAGTACTGTTCGCAATCAACTTCGGTTATGACTAAAAACCAAAATGATCAGTCCATTTCTATTCCACACGATTTAAAATCCATTTAACCAATTACATGTTATATCTATTTAGAAATCTCTAGTCTCATTATGTGTTATAGATATTTTATCTATATTTTACTTTGCCAATACAAAAGTATGCAGAAATTTTGTAGAGCTTTCTCAATTGTCATTAAGACTATTTTATCTATCTATTTTACATAACTTGCACCTCTCATATCTCCACCTCCGTACTCCACAGATTTTTTTGTGTATCCAACCTTCTTTTTAACCCTGTCTTTCTACCAATTTCGTAGAAATATAAAATTAAACATAGTATAAAATTATTTTCTATAGCCATTTCTAATATGCTAAAAATATGCAATGCTACAACTGCCAATATCGCGAAAATGTGTGAGGAAGTTACATAAAACCATAGACGGTTTATAAAGTTGTCAATTAGCCAGATTAAACAAATATCTGCTTTAATTTGTATAATAAAATTAAATTATATATATATTAAATATATAAGAAATTATATCTATAAATTATAAATTTATAAAATATAGCCTTTAAATATATAAATATATAATTATATTATATTAACAGTTATAATAAATACAATTATTATATATTTATTATATAAATATATATTATCTATATTGTAAAATAAAATATATACATTTTAAATTTTTATATATATATATATATATAATATATATTTACGATATAAATATATATATATATATATATATAAATATATAAATAAAATATTATATATTTGTATATGTACAATATTATATATTATATATAATATATAGATGTATATCTAATAACGATAAATATATTAAATTTTATATATTATTAAACATTTATATATATATATATATATAAAAATCTTATATATTATATATATATATAAATATATATAATAAATTATATAAAATATATAGATAAAAATATGTTTATTAAAAATAATATTATATATATATATTATAAATAATATATAATATGTATATATTATACACATATTTTATATTTTTAATAAATTATTTATAATAGATACGGATGTTGTTCCTATATATTTTTACTGAAGTGAATGATTTCAAGAAAATGAAGTTTTTTGCAAAGAAAATAGTTCCAAATTAATTTAAATAAAATGTTTATTATAAAAAATTCATGGAAAACATTTTTACATATAAAATCTGTTTTAACATTTTCCAAACATTTCTATTATGAAACAAGGGTTTCTACATCTGTTTCTTTGCATGATTGTAACACAATTAGTTAGTAGCAACGAATTTCTGTATTGGAATGGAAGTGTTTTCGACTTCTTTCTATATATTTACTTCATATATATTTTATACTATATTTATTTATTTTATAGAATTCTTATAAATCTCACAATGAAAATATACATTATAATGCGAAATGAATTATAGAGGAATGAAAGTTACATATATTTTATTACTTAACTAAAATACGTATGTTTTTGAAAAGGGATATTAAAGTTTTTATATATATATATATATATATATATATATATATATATATATATATATATAATATATATATATATATGTATAATATATATATATATATATATATATAAATATATATATATATATATATATATATATATAATTATATATATATATAATATATATAAATATATATTATATATATATATATATAAAATATATTATATATATATAAATATATATATATTTAATATATATGTATATATAATATAAATATATATTATATATAATATATATGTATAAAATATAATTATAAATATATATATATAAATATATATTTATATATATTATATATATATATATATTTATATATATAAAATTATTTTTATATATAATATAATATTTTTAATATATATATATATAATATATATATATATTATATATATATATATATATATATATATATATATATATATATATATATATATATATAGTGATCAAATTTTTAATGAGTCAAATGGACTTGGTCTGTAAATCTAGTGTTAAAAGTGTTTCATTATTTTAACAAGTAATTAAAAGAAAAATATTAAATGACGCTAACATATTAACGCCAAAACCAATTTAGGTCAAAAAGTATTTTATCTCCAAGATCTTTAAAAAAGATTTAATAAGCAGATTTTAATCGACTGCAAGCATATATGCCAGCAAAGGGATTTTCAAAAAACAGCAGTCTACCACTCCATTCAATCTTAGAAACTCATAGAAAAGATACTTTTACAGACCAATTCACATGCAGTTGCGTTTTATTTTGTAATTTAACAAAAAATAAAAACCTTTAAGATTGCAAATGAATATAAACTGAAAGATCAATGCATAAATCTTAGTAATACGTTTTCGTGATCTTTTTCGTAGTTATTTAAATCGCTACATATTCCATGAAAGGCGGTTTTATTGAATAATGACTTCCGCGAACCTAATTTTCACTGATTAACATTGCAGAACGTCATTTCCACTTTTATATTTCATAAATCATTTTCGTAACTATTAGTCGAGCTTCGTTACAAACTTTCCCACGTAATGGATGGAGATATATTAATTTCCTTCCTCTTTAAATGCAAGCAAATTCAGAGAAATAAATCCGTCCGATTGTTATTTTCTTTTTTTAAATGAACGACTTCTACTTTAACTTCCTCGAGATAAAATAATTAACTGCGAATATTTAAAGAAATTTCTTTACCCCATATCGTTCGCATTTAAAATCGTGTTTATTTTGTGGTTTCTAAGTATTATTATTGCATGGGAGTTTTAGTCTATCATTTTATTCCCTATATAATAATAGTTTAAGTCATCTGTCCGTCTAGAAGGCCAGTGGCGTTGTTGTAGATCTTCGCGCTCCCACGACACAAGTCCGAGGTTCGATCCCCAAGCTGGGCAAGGTTGACTCAACCTTTCATCCTTTCAGTGGGTAGACAAACTGAGGATCAAGCGTGCTTGAGAACTAAACACTGGGGATTCCGCGTACGGTTGACCACCTAACCGGATCATATGATTCGCACCCCAGGGCCCTCGGTCACGTAAACGGAGATTGGCACCGTAGGCCCTTGCCCCGTAGGGGCTGTTGCGCCGCAGAATTATCTGTCCATCTGTCCTCGAATTTATGAAGCGGTTGGGCCAGGAATGGATAGAGGCAACCTTATTGGATTCTTGACGAGTTAGGGTTTGTAAAAATCAAAGTTTATCGTCTCCTAAACTATCCTAAAATAAATTGCTATGAATATGCCTCATATCGCAAAGAAAAATACTGTCGTCTTTAAAACGTTCGAAACATACCCCATCCCCCATTTTCGAGCGTTTAATGTCATTCATTTCGACACTATTATCTCCGGTTAAGAGCCACCGATAAAATTTATCAATTTATCACATAATAAATAGGTAAGGATAACATTTTTTCTGGCATCATATTATTCATCATCTAGCATCAAATTATTTAAATATCGTCTGCATTATTTTCATTCGTTTTATCACTGAACTTAGATATTACGTCAATAATTTTCTTTTATATTTCGCTTAAATAATAGATTAGGTACATATGTGATCATTTTAAATTGAATCATCGATTATTTTTTGGTGCCATGAAAATTTTATCACCGGTATTAACGACAAATTCTGTCTACCTCTAGGGTGTAGTGGAAACGATAGTTTCATTCCTTAATTACTATGGGGAAAAATAGCAAGAACTTAACGATCATTTCGAAGTAGCTAAGAAAACGTTGAATTATCTTTCTAAATGGATTCAAAGTAATTCTAAGCTGCATTCACCGTATCGGTAGATTTTAGGAGAGTCTGAAGATAAACAAATTATCGAGCTTGTACCAGAGAATTCTCAGTCAAAAATCAAACCATTTTTTTTACCTGCCTCATAGGGTACTTTACAATTCTGGAAAATTTAAAATTTTACTAATCCCGTCATAGAACGGGCAATATGCTAATCATTATATAAAACAGAGTTAATTTACAAAAGAGCTTTTAAATATTGAAAATGAAACCTAGTATTACATGTTGAAAAAGAAGGACGTCTAGGAGGACAGAACTTTCAAAAAGAGGACTATCCTCCTTAAATAGAGGACGATCGGTTACATTAACAATACAAATCAGTATCTCAGTGAAAATACATTATTTTTAACATAGTAAAACTCTGCAAACAGCCCCTAATCTTTCAGAAATCTCTAAACATGATTATCTCCCATCACTCGAAGAAAAGAAAGCGTAACTGTCCTCCTATCTTTCCTAACCGAAAGCGGTAGAGCTTAAAGAAGAGTTTTTCTCACGGCGAAACAATGGAAAGAAAGCTAAAATAATAATTTGTATAACAGTCCGCGAATTAAGAGTAATATCTGATCTACGAGAAAATATTCTCCATGCCTCGCTACTAAAAATAATAACAGTTCTTACGATTGGTACGAAGGTCGTCGTAAAAAGCTATGTGCTTTCTCATGCATACAATTCTGAAATCGAAATTCGGTTAGGCGACCTCGATTTCGAAAATTCGATAAGATAGAATTTCAGACATTCGGTGTTATCGAATGCATTACTGGATTT
The DNA here is from genome assembly GCA_032207245.1 of Pardosa pseudoannulata. Classification (NCBI taxonomy): domain Eukaryota; kingdom Metazoa; phylum Arthropoda; class Arachnida; order Araneae; family Lycosidae; genus Pardosa; species Pardosa pseudoannulata. The sequence goes on from CM063509.1 coordinate 9,578,918, forward strand.
GCGAGCAGATATTCTGTTCTGATAGAAGTCGAAAAACGGTAGCAAAAGAGATTTTCCTTCCCGGCTTAATTCGGAAATGGTGTCAAATTTCGTTTCGAATTAAATTTTAGAACACTGGCGAACTGAGACAACCGAGTTCCAGGTAAATGAATTTATTAATTTGTTCGTAATTAAACATGGCTGAACAAACCTTCTTTATGAGGGATAAAAAAGCTTGAAATGAATTATTAACTCTACAACTCACTTATTAATGGAAATAGAATAAAAAAACTAAAAAACTAAAAACATCCTCGTGGCACACCCCGCCTATGATCTCCGTTTACGAGACCAAAGACCCTGGGGTGCGAATCCTATGTTCCGGTTAGGTGGTCAACCATACGCAAAATTGCAGACAGTCAACGATTGATCACTTTTTTAATTAAGCATACAATTTTTATGTTTTAATGTATAATACACATAAATATAAGGTGTGTTTTTTCATTTTGTTTTGAAATTTAGTACATGGGAATGAAAAGGGGGTGGAATTTATCTTTGTATATCGTTTATTGTTATCAATCGGTTATTGTTATCAAAATCACGGTGTCCCAAACTGATCACATTAAGCGGAGTATACTGTATAACCAAACATTAACAAGATGAGCCGTATCTCCCTCATTCTTTACTTCCGAACATCGCTCAAAACCATCCCACTGTTCACCTGAAACGCCAAGCAAAATTTTGCAATGATTGATCTAACCATTTTAGGAGTACATGTATACGCTCACACATACATACATACATAGGAACCACGATAAATCAGTTGGCAAAGACGTCGCTCTCTTAACGGGAAGGTTATGGGATAGAAGATGGAGCGGGCCAAAGATCCGCCGAGTTTATTAATGGCTGCTGTGGTACGTAAACTGGCTGCTGTGGTACGTGGTTACATTGTCCCCAAATTTCCCGTATGTTACCTCTGGAGTTAGCAAGCCAAGATAAGGGATTTGCTTGGCCCCATCTACTAAATTACAAAGATTCACTATGTGAAGACTCCCCCTTTGACCAGAACTAACGACCGAAATTAGCTGATTTGAAGCCCTCCTGTTTCGACCCGGCTACAATAGCCCGGCGACGCCATGTCTGGGATGTTGAGAGTTCGGTTGAATAGGTGCTACTCCCCTGATCGGTTGCGTTAATGATCCCGGATGACTGCATCGAGAATTCCGGAATCGGAACAGCTAGCGAATGAGAATGCGACTAAAAAAACTAACTGTAACCTTAGCTGGAGTTTTCAGGTAACTGGAATCGTAACTGACCAGAAAACGGTTGGCGGGACCGTAACTGTATCCTAAGTATAAAAAGCCTAGAATTTTTAAACTCGGGGCTTTTAGAGATTTTTTTAAGGAGGTGCTTTGACCTCGTGGAGGCTTCCGCGATTTTTGACCGGAGCGAGCTTTTTAGTGATTGCGTTCAGGAGACTCGTAAAATCCGGTCATATAAGTAGCGGTAGGGTCTCGGACATCGAACGGGGGATAGATTGAGTTTGCATTGCACACTGGAACAGCCTCCCTATTTTGTGAGATTATTTACTCATTTTTTTTTTTTTTTTTTTTTTTTTTTTTTTCAGACTGTGATCGTCGTGGAAATGGTATGCAAGAACCATTCTTTTACTTTTTGACTTGTTTTGGGAGGTTAGAATCCCTATGTATATAACTAGTACTTACTCCAGAAAATAGAAGTGATTTCAATTCTATTGTGACTGTGATCCTTCTTCACGCTACCTCTTCACTCAAGGACATTGAAGTCGTCACAACTAGTCCAACCTGTCGAGGTTTTGGAGTACTACGGTCTACTTTTTGAAACAAGAGGTCTAATGAGACCGGGATCTACTGCTTAAAGCCGATTCCGTCATGTCATAGTGGGATTCGAACCCACGAACTCTGGTTCCGAAGTCCAGCACCCTAACCATTCGGCCATTGTTCGGCCAAACTGTCGAGGCAATGGCAACCATGTTCCATGAAAAGTCACATGACCTCTAGAATGGAAATGACACCAACCATTAACGTGCTTTTCTAATAACGGATATTTAATTACTTTCTAACATTCCAGTTTTCAGTAATGATAAGAATTGATTAACATTATCTGTGTACAGTACGTTGTTTGTAAATATTAATATAGTCCTCCCATAATAAGACGATGTCGTACAGACGAATGTTTAGCAAGCAAATGCCCTCCACCCCCCGGTCATAAACAAAAATTTAAAAAAAATACAAAGGATTTTTTTTGTGTGTATAGATTTCCTTTACCACTATGATGTAGAAGCCATTGGATACCAAACTTAAAATAAAAATATGCTCTGAAATTCTTTTATATTTTTTGTTTTCGAAAAATGCCGTTTCCAATAAAGTAATGCATATTTATTTTCTGCAAATAAATTGCTAATTCTGCTAGTTGAATCAATATATACTTACTTTGTCTACGTAGTTAATTAAAGGGATATTTTAAAGCTTTCATTTTTAAAATAGTAAGTAAAAAGTGAAATTGTTTTCATTGGAAATCTATAAAAAAATATCGGAATTCCGGTATTGATACCTCGGGTCATATTATTTAAAATATGGATAATTCAAAGCCGTTTGCTCAACAGTTGTTCTTTTAACAAACTAAATTCAGTTTTCAAAGAGAAATTTTTCTGCTTGATTAAACTATTTTAAACACAAAATTGGCTTTCTAGGAAAAATATGATTTTTCTGACATTTCGACATTGTGTCCGATTTAAAACAAAAAAAAAGTAATTTCCTGTTTGAATTAAAAGGTTGTAGCCTACTTCAAGATAATAAAGAAATCAAGTTTAAATAGAAAAAAGTCTAAATATAAAACCATTCTTAACTTAAAATAGTTTTTTTAATACAAAATAAAACGTTTTCCGCTAAGATAAAAAGAAGGATAAAAAAGAAATCGAATAATTCCAAAATTTTATATATATATATATATATATATAGATAGATAGATAGATAGATAGATAGATATGTATATATATATATATATATATATATATAATTTATATATATATATACATATATATATATATACATATATATATGTATGTATATATATATGTATGTATGTATACATACATATATGTATATATATGTATATATATATATATTATGTGTATATATATATGTATGTATAATATATACACATATATGTATGTATACATTTATATATATATATATATATATATATATATATATATATATATATATATATATATATATATATATATACATATATATATACATATATATATATATATATATATATATATATATATTATATATAATATATGTATGTATGTATATATATATGTATATATGTATGTATACATACATATATGTGTATATGTATATACACATATATATGTTTATATATATATATATATATATATATGTATATATATATATATGTATGTATATGTATGTATGTATATATACACATATATGTATGTATATTTATATATGTATATATATGTATATATATAATATATATTATATACATTATATATATATACACATATTTATTATACATATATATATATATATTTTATAAATATATACATATATATAAGTATATTAAATATGTAAGAAAAAAATATATATGTATGTAGTAAATATATATCTTGTAGAATGTAAAAACATATATGTAATATATGGTGTGATATATTTATTTTTATGTAATTAAAATGTATACATTTATTTTTTATATATATTTATTTTATATATAAAAATGTATGTTGTAATTTTTAATAAAATATAAAATGATGAGAAACAGAATATGTATGTATTAGAACCAAAATATGTAAAATTGTGTTTTTTTTTAAATAAATAAAATGTATATTTAAAGTAATATAAAATATATGATATAAATCATTATTTTTTTTATATATATAAATTTATCATATACACTGTCTACCAATAAGTATATACACCTATGCTTAGATATCTGCGGTTATACGTCATCCGCCGGTATACATCGTGTAGGAAACAGCATCGGCATTAGTCGCATGCAAAATGCCGCGCAGTTCGGAGCTCTCTGATTTCGAGAAAGTATAATTATGGGTTACCACAAATGTGGCCTATCCTTTAGGGGCATATCTAGCGATCTGAAGTACCCAAAATCGACAGTGGCCTATGTGATTAAGAAGTGGAAGGTGAGCGGTGATTCTCGGAATGTGCCCCGAGTCGGCAGACCAACGAAACTGGGAGATAGAGACAGACGAGTGCTGTCCAGAGAAATTCGGAAGAACCGCACCCAACCGATGACCCTCCTCCCTTGCAGTTTCAACAGGCATCCGGGAGTATTGTTTCAATGAATACCATCCGTAAGGAAGCACATCTGCTTGGTTTTCATGGTCGTGCTGCTGCCCATAAGTCTTTGATCACAAAGTCCGACCACGCTGCTCGGTTAATGTGGTGCAAAGCACATCGAAATAGGACCGTAGATCAGTGGAAGTGACGAATCAAGGTTTATCTTTTACCGTTCAGATGGCAGGGTATGGGTCTGGCGTCTGCCTGGAGAACGTCTCCTGCCAGAATAAATTGTGCCAACAGTCAAGTTCGGCAGAGGTGGAATTATGGTCTGGGGGTGTTTCTCCTGGTATGGACTGGAACAATTGGTCCCCATTCATGGTAAGCTCAAAGCCGATGCCTACTGCACTATTTTGGATGACAATGTGCTTCCTACGTTGTGGCAGTTTTACGGGTTGGACCCCTGTTTCTTTCAGGATGACAATACCAGTTGTTATGCTTCGAGGTTAGCCAAGGCTTGGTATGGTGCCAATAGAGTTCGTCGAATGGACTGGCCTTCCCAGAGCCCAGACCTGAACCCTATCGAGAACCCCTGGGATTTCCTACACAAACATAAGAACCATTAAAAGAAGGAAGGTAAAGGCCTATTAAAAATGCTTTCATTCAGATTTGATTTTTCTTATCAAATAATGTCGAATTGAGATATTGAGTACTGAAACTTAAAATAAAGAAAAAATTGAAAATAAATTATAGTACAAATAGTCGACTCATTAAAAAATATAAAAGGTGAGACAATACTACCATTTGGTTGCAAAAAAACTTACATAAAGCTGTTTTATTTAAAATAAATTTAAAAAGAAAAAGCGCACCGGCTGAAACTCTGTCTAGATATCCGGTATCCATTATCCAGCCAAATTGACAACCTTTGCATCTCTAATATTATACACGAATTTTCAACTGAGAAAGCTAGAAAAATAAATATATCAGTTCACCTTTCTCCTTCACATGTACATTCTACAATACTTTCATTTATTAAAAAGATATAATTCTACTTATGTTTACTTTGTCAGGATTTTTATTTACATGGCTTCATCATGTAGCTCAGGTGTCAAAAGCAGCGATCTCATAACCGAAGGGTAGCGGAATCGAGGCCAAAGAACCACCGTGTTCACTAAGGGCGAAGGGGGAACGTAAAATAGGTTTGAGGTCTCAATATGAATTTCCAAACGATACTTCTGCAAGTGGCAGGTCAAACCTGGGAGACTGCCTACTGGTAAAATTAGGAGGACCCCCTCGTAGAAGTCCAACCTCTCGAGGAAATACAATCCTCTTTCATGAGAAGTCACGTGACTTCTAAAATGGACACGACCCCAACAAACAACCAATCATTAACATGTTTTGCTAGTTAATGATCTTTCATTACTTTCTAGCCTTTTATTTTTATAAATATCAAATAAAAATATTTTTTCTTGTGCGCTTTTTTCTGTAAATCAACTAGAGCAGTCATGCCCAACCCTCGGGTATGGGACGCATGTCCCCCATTTACCCTTCCAGGTTCATTTTATTTCGTGATTTTGGGTCAAACAATGTCAATTTCTTATGCTTATTTTCATACATACTTAGCTTTTTAAACATAATAGCATCATTCGCATACAAAATTTCCTAAAAATTAATGTAAAAAATCAATTTAAATAAATCCGTAATTTACCTGTATAGTTGGCTTTCTGTATTTCAGAAATCATTAGACTTTGGAGTCAATTCACACTAACTATAAATATGAAGCTTAGAATACCTAACTTTTATCTCGAATTAAATTTTATTTATATCCTATGCATTTACATAAATATTTATGAAATTATTAATCAAAATTTGATCGTGTATGATACAATCGGAAACACGGTCCAACATCGCAATCTGGACAGTAGAACCTTGTTTCTCTCCTTACCTTCTTACCTCCGCTGTCTCTCTTTGAGCAGCAAATAATCTAGTAGCCAGAAAAGTAAACAAAAGCATTCGAAACCATAAAAAGCACAAGTGAGATAATTCGGGAAAGAATGATTGAACAGTGTGAAATTTCACAGTGCCCGAGCTACACTCGGGATGAGCCAGGATGGTACATTTCGCTTGCCCGAGTTCAGCTAGGGAAAAACCGGGAAGGGGTTAAAAACTTTTTGCGGCCCAATGGAAGTTTTCAACTGTCTAAATAGTTTTAGTCATTTTGACTATATACCGTTAAAGCATAGACTTTTAGTTGTTAATGTTTGCAATAATAAATATCACATATTATGTAAGTTAAGACTTGATAGTAACCAACGTATACCTGAGTTGGGATGGACAGGTTACGTTGAAATTGGAGTGTTCTGGAATATTCTATCAATCGGCCATTACTTATACAACCAGCTGACTCGCGTTACGTGCACGTGCTCTGTCCGAACAGTCAGTGGAAGTTGTAAGGAAAGAAAGTTATAAATTATATTTATGGATATTGTGAAGTTATCATTAATTGTAAAGGAATAATTAAGATATTGTTTATTTAGAAAACGCAAATTAACGATGCGTTTGAAATTCTAACTTCCAAAACGTTTAATTTGATGTATGCCGAACGATGGCCGATTGGTTAGGGTGCTGGTCTTCGGTACCGGAGTTCGTGGGTTCGAATCCCACTCTGGCATGGATGTTCGTAGCCGTTCGGAATCGGCTTTAAGCTGTAGGTCCCGGTCTCAATAGCCCTCGTGTTGCAAAAAGTAGACCGTAGCACTCCAAACCAAACCAAGCCTAATTTCATGTATAAAACTAATTTGATGTATAATGTTTTATAGTATAGTAGTGTTGCAACTCAGATTATACTTTTCCGTTGCTTACATAATTATCAGTCCACATTTGTTCACACACAAAAGCAAATCTCACATTCATTATAAAATAATACATGGGGTAGTGCTTGGGAATAAACTACAATATGTATTTATAGTATAAATATAATAATAATATTTTAACCCTCACGATTAGGGAGGAAGTTAAGGTGTTGGTGGTGATTATAAATACAGTATAGTTAATGTTGATTGTTGTAGTTACGATATATGTATAACACAACTTTTATGTACAGTCGCAGCTGGCATTGTAAAAATGCATATTTTGAATATGGCACGATAATAAAATATATTTTGAATAATTTGTTGTTTTTTATATGTGCGGCCCACCTTAACTCAGTAAATTGTTTTTTAGCCCACCAAATCGATTTGTGTTGGGCATCCCTGAACTAGAGGTGTATTGTTTACCTTATAAAAATTATTTATGTAAGTCTATTAAAAAACCCACTATTTAATTAATTCGAAAAGGGAGGCAAAAGTAATAGGTGCGCCACTGAGTGTATCCTATATGGTACAGAAGATTCAGCCATGAGGATTTGTACAGCGAAAAAGCATTTTCAGAATTTTCTTTTCGCTATAACAGGTTCTCGTATCGCGCCTTGGGTTTCAATTTAATCATTTATCCGATTCCGACACACTAACGGTGGAGCGTCGGTGTCTGATCTAGTTACTTTTTCCCTGCAGGGGGAAAAGGTTGGGGAAAACGAGAGTGGTCACGTGAAGTGCCTGTTACCGGTCAGGAACACCGGCAGATGGGTCACGGGCAAGGTTTCTCTCCCCACAGGTGACTGTTTATCTCGCCTGAGGGGGTCGCGCAAAAACTGGCGAAGTCGGTGGAAAACAAACTAACAAGGAAGCGTCAGCTGTAGTTGCCTACATAGAACTTTTCGTTCGGGGTGGGTTGGATGGAGGACTGATATTCTACGAAATACCCCAATTTTGTATAGGACATAACGCAACCGTGCATCCATAGAGTATTCGGTTCCCCCAAGTGAAGATATTTGGGTCCAGATTTACTTGTCCCTGATGTCACTCCATAGGGACCAATTAGCGCTTGGAAGAGATCTGGGACATTGAAGAGAGTGTGATCCTACAGCTTAGCATAGTAGGCACTTATTCGTTGGTCATCCTATATATATATATATATATATATATATATATATATATATATATATATATATATTATATATATATATATATATATATATATATATATATATATATATATATATATATATATATATATATATATATATATATATATATATATATATATATATATATATATATATATATATATATATATATATATATATAAATATATATATATATATATAATATATATATATATAACACACATATATAAATATATATATATATAATATATACATATATACATATATATATACATATTTATATATATATTATATATATAAAATATATATATATAATATATATATATATATATATTATATATATATATTATATAATATATACATATATATATATATATATATATATACATATATACATATGTATATATATTATATATATAATATATATATATATATATATATATATATATATATATATATATATATATATATATATATATATATATATATTATATATATATATATATATATATATAATATATATATATATTGTATATATATTAAGAAACTGAAACTTGTTGAAAACATGAAACTGACTATAGAACCGGTAACAAGAAAAAGAATATGACTGTATAAACGGTGCACTTTAACACGTGTTCCCTATTAAGTTAGACAGGACTTCAGGAAACTGACCATATAATCGGGGTGACCTTATATGCGGGTGACCCTATAGCTGGTACTGACTGTACCTAGTATCAGAGAAAAGAAAGCGTATGAAGTGAAACTAGAGAATATCCTAAGAGAAATAGGAGTTGTACAGAATGCATAAAATGATATCATCAAAGGCCGTCGACAGTCTGGAAGCGGATCAACCATTACCCGCTTAACTGAAGAACGTACGTAAAGTGTGAGGTAATTATCCTAATTACTCTTTAAAATTGTGGCTAACTGTTTCAGAGCAGTCATGGAGTCTGGAGAGAATCCAATAAACTATTCTCGACTACAAGTTTCGCATTCAGAAAATAAATGGTAGAAAGTCAGGTGATTTTCCTTAGAGATGCAACGGTTATCCGGCCAACATGCTGCATCCGGCTTATCCGGTCACTATACCGGATCATTGGCAGTAGCCGGATATTACAATTATCTGGAAGTACATCCGGCACCCAAACATTATACAGCGAGAAATAAAGTAAATATAACAAAAGAATGCAAAATGCTAAACAATATACTATATGAAACAATCTGTATAAGAATTTTAGAGCATTATGCCAAAAAAAAGTTTTACGGGAAAAACAATTAGGTTTATTTATACATTTTATTACAAAAAATCATAAATCAGTTTTTTCAGTCTCAGCTGTAATATTGTGTTTTTGCATCTGAGAGCACAAAAGACAAAACTTACTTTTTTGGAGGATAGAAGAATAAAGATATTTTACTAAAAAAAAGTGGTAATATGTTCTTGAAATTTTTCATACATAAACATAAGAACCCTTAAAGAAGGAAGTCAAAGGACTATTAAAAATGCTTTTATTCAGATTTGATTCTTCTAATTGAATACTTTCGAATTGAGATTTTGAGTACTGAAACTTATAATAAAGAAACAATTTTAAATAAATTATAGTACAAATAGTTACTAATTTAAAAACACAAAAGATGAGAAATTACTACCATTTGGTTGCAAAAATAAAGTACATAAAACTGATTTATTTAAAATAAATTTAAAAAGTGCGATGAACGTTCATATACGTTATACTAAAAATTTTGGTTATATAAAGTACAGATTGCAAAATTGGAAAGTACATTTAGTTAAAAACTGTAAAACATAATAACTTTATTAAAACTTCATTAAGCCTAGAAACAGCATGCTTCTAAATTATCATTACATCTAAATGTTGCCAATCTCTCTTTTACAATCTCTTACATTGTATGTTGCTAATACATAATATATAAATATATAACATACAAGTTAATATATTTTAAATACACAACATTCACATATAGATTTATAATAGTCCTAAATACAAATTTTTTACCTTCTTAATAGTTTCTCTGTTAAATACCTACGTACAGGTGTCACCACGACGGGTGGACCAAGGTTCAGTCGCAATGACTCATGAGGGATGGTTCTGAAGCCCAGGATTGCATCTGCCTCCACTCTAAATTTCCTGTTCTTCTCTTTTGGCATCCCGGTTCTCCGTCTATAAGTGCAACGACCTAAATTAGCCCAATTTGATACACGTTTGCACTACCCTCACTAATTGTCTTCAAGAGGCCAGCTAAAGCATCCAAATTCTTCCAAAATTCCTCTTCGGAGTGCATCTCTGCTGTGTATTCCCGCAGATTGCTCCTGTGGCGCGACGAACGCGCTCCGGGCACTTCAAGATTGGTCGGTGATGTAGGGTGATCCTATCGTGTATTACTACGATATTAAATTAATTATACGCTTAGTTTGAGCTATATTTATATTCTTATCCCTTAATCAGGCATAATAATCCAATTAAAAGAAACGAAACATTTTCCAGTCTTCTTAGAATAACAACTTTTATTCCATAACTATTTTATAAAAATTTTATAGCAAAAACCAAAACTTGCAAACGATAAACTTGTAACAAACTGCAAACGATTTTTAAACTAAAAATAAATCATTGAGTCTGTGCTACTACAATCCAATACTCGACGAGTGGATCAGCCAATTTCGGTGCTACAGTTCCAAGTAAAAATTGCTTGGTTCACTAGCGCCATCTATTTACTAATATATTAACTAAAACTTTTCAAGTAAATTTTGTATGATCTTCGGCAATTTCTGTATTATTTTATTTACATTTTTGGCAATATTTTAAATTAATTTTCTATTTTCTCCTTTTTATTTTTTTCCTCGAATTTTAAATTTTTTATTTTCATTATTGTCGTTTTAAGTTTTTAAAATCAATTTTTGCCATTATATATAGCTCAAGCTGTCTATAATGGGCAGCAAACAGCTTGATTTTTAAAGGTTAAAAACATTATTCTGAAAAAATGTTATACATTATAATAATTTAGAAACTTACATTTTTCTATGAAAGAATATTCATAATTTTAAATTTTACTATTTCTCTCAAAAGTATACAGCAATATTGAATAATTATTTCACTTAGTAAAGAATAAAAAAGAATTCTTGAATTTTCTTTGTTCGAAAAATATAAGCTTCTAAATTACTATATTGAATGATACTTCAATGAGTAATTTTTTCATGCTTAAATCTGGCTATTTACTCTCGATTAAAATCAACTGAGAACAAACACAACTGCTTGAATAATGCATTGTGATTGCATATTTTTACCAGATGATAGAAAGTTTCTATATTATTATATTGAATAACATTTTTTCAGAACATTGTTTTTAACCTTTAAAAATCACGCTGTTTACTGCCCATTGTAGACAGCTTAAGGTATAAAATTTATAATGGCAAAAATAAATTTTAAAAACTTAAAATAAAAAAATATAATAAAAACAGTAAAAATTTTCTTTTAAAAATTGTCAAAAATGTAAATAAAATATTAGAAATGATGCAAGCACTTATCAAGCTCATTTCTTAACAAAATTTAATTTTATAAACTTAAAACGAAAAAAACAAACTAAAACTAAAATAAAAAATTTTAAATTGAAGCAAAAATAATAAAAAAGAGAAACTAGAGAAATAAATTAAAATATTGTCAAAAATTAAATAAAATAATACAAAAACTGCCCAAGATCATACAAAATGACTTGAATAGTTTTAGTTAATATATTAGTAAATAGATGGCGCCAGTGAATCAAGCGATTTTCTCCTGGAACTGTAGCACCGAAATTGGCTGTCCCGATCCACTCGTCAATACTCGCCCACCACCACCACCGGAAGATGCCTGGAGGGTCTCACGGGCCCGAATCGGGGATTGACTGTCACCACAAAACTAGTCAAAATGTGCTTAGGAACGGTCGAAATGCATATTTAAAGTTTCTTTGTACGTATGTACAGACGTAACGCTGACACTAGTCAAAATTCGATTGAGGCATAGCAAATATGAATATTTCCGGTGAAATCCGAACACTGAAACTTTTTGCGATTATAATACTTCCTCTATTTTGTACAAGGAGGTAAAAAATCTCCCAATCAATTATCCAAAGACAGTCGGGGAAACATTTTCTTAGCTTAACAACGAGATTTAGTTAAGATCATCAACATCAAACGATAATAAAGTACTCTGAAAAAAATAAAAAGTGGTTGCCAAATTCCATTTTACAAAATTAGCTCTTTTATCTCGATCGATCCGACGGGGCAAATAAAATTATCTGCTCTTCCGAAACTCGGTAAACTTATTATCGAATTAAGTTAAACTGTTACTTAAGGTTATTATTTGCGATTTTGGCAAAGAAAAGAAGACCTTTTATCACTGTTTTGTTTGTTTTATATACATTTTCTATGTTTCTTTTATTTAGTTAAAGAAGGTTGTATTCTTAATTTAGAATTTTTACATTCATCACATAGAGCCGCAGTGGCTCAGCACCAAATGTGTCGCTATCATAACTACAGGATTGTGAAAAATAAATGTAAACATTGTTAAAATGATTTCTACCCAAAGTTCCCAAAATTCCGGGTTTATTCCTCAAAATTCCCGGGTTTATTCCCCCCTCTTCAAAATTCTGGGTTTTTTACATCTCTAGCCGGATGTCAGTATGTTTTGCACTTTTTCAATTTAAATTTATTTTAAATAAATCAGCTTTATGTATTTTATTTTTGCAACCCAATGGTAGTATTTTTCTCACCTTTTATATTTTTTAATGAGTCCTCTATTTGTACTATAATTTATTTTCAATTTTTTCTTTAAGTTTCAGTACTCAATATCTCAGTTCGAACATTTAATTAGAAAAATCAAATCTGAATGAAAGCATTTTTAATTTTTAATAGTCCGTTACCTTTCTTCTTTAATGATTCTTATGTTTGTGTATGAAAAATTTCGAGAACCTATTCCCACTTTTTTTTTTTTTTTTTTTTTTTTTTTTTTAGTAAATTGTCTCTTTTTCTATCCTCCAAAAAAGTAAATTTTGTCTTCTGTGTTCTCAGATGCGAGAACACAATTTTGCGGTTAAGACTTAAAAAAAAAAAGAATGATTTATGATTTTTTGTAATGAAATGCATAAATAAACCGAATTTTTTTCCATAAAGTTTATTTTTCTTTTTTTACATAATGTTCCAAGTAATTTAAAATTATCACATATGCACCTAATCTATTATTTAAGCTAAATATCAAAAAAAATATTGACGTTATATCTAAGTTCAGTGATAAAACGGATGAAAATAACGCAGATGATATTTAAGTAATTTAAAATATAAGGAATGATTCAATGAGCACAGCCATCTATCTATATAGAAGGCCTGCACACTCAAACAAAATGGCGGCGGCCGAAGGCGGTTTCCCTTCTATAATCCGCAAGCAAATTGTGTTATGCCTTTTACTACTCATCAAATATTTTTTTTTTCAAAAAATAAACTAAAATATTCAATTATTTCACTAACGTGAATATTTATTAGTAGAAAATTGTTTTGCTATAGATATTTTATTTATGTGTCAATATATATTTAAATTTTAGTTACCAAAACAACTTCATACATTACACGGGAACAGATATGATACATAGATAAAATTTTAAGCAAAGAAATTGCATTTGTAAAAAATTACACAACTGGCATCTTTTTTTTTCTTTTTACTTAGATTTCATTAAATGGTCCCATGGAAATAATATCTTAACCTTTATTCATAAAATATGATCCTTTACGGATCACATTAAAGTTAAAAGAAATAAAATCTTTAAGGATTATATTAAAGGCAGTGTTAAAAAACACTGCCTTAGTGTAAAATCATAGAACAATTTATCACTGACAAATTTCACAATCTCATGCAAAAATATTATGCTGAGGCAAAATAATTTCCAAATTTTTCCAATTTTATTTACGTATAACATCTGGTACTAATTTGTACTACATAAACAATGAAACATAATTCAAAAGTATATAGAAAAAAAATATAAAAATGTTATTACAAGAAATATTTAAGAAAATTTTTTTTATTTTTCTCTTATTGGATTTTTTCTTAACTTCTTTAATATATTTTTCAGTCACTTTTTTAGAGTAGTTATTCAGAAATATGTTATAAATAGTTAAAATTATATTTTTGAAGTGAAGTAAATAATCATGCAAACATCATTTAGAAGACCTATTTATATCATCTATTACATTTTTAAGATATGGTTAAGTGACTGTTATTAATAAATTGAGTTGATTATCATTTGCTATAAAATTACTGTTATACTTTAATAAAACATTTGTAAATATCTGAATGCATAAATATGTTACTTTAAGTGTAAATACAGTTTTTTTAAGTTCCTCTACTTAAAGCATCTATTAATTAAAATTTATTTATATAATTATAACAGCTTGCAAATTTTATTGAGATGGAATTTTTCTACTTTTGGCTGTTGGACATAACTATTCAAAAACTTTAAGCATGTTTATTTAACTACTTTTCTGCAGGTTATATGAGAACCTACTTATTATAAAATAGTACAGCATTGAATAAAGGTTATATTTTTATAATAAAAATGTGTAAAAACATCGCTTCTGTTGATTACTTTAGACTAATTTTTTTCTTGCATTTATAAATTTTTTTTTGGTAGTTTAATTTTTGTTAGATATGTCTTCTTAACGCCTTCGACATTCAAAATTTTAAATTGTAGAAAGTTAATAAGAAAATCTGGAAAAAAAGCTCAAGACGTAAAAAATATGAAGCTGAGAAATCAGAAACAATTTAAAAGCGCAGATAATATTGATTCTACATAGAAATTTCCCTGTTGCTGTTGTGGTATATGAAAGCAGTTGTACATCAACTTTTATTAATAAAGCTCCTTAAAAACACATTAAAAATCAATGATGTAAGTATGCATTAATCTTTTATTGTGGTAATAATAAATAGTTTTTCTTTAAGATAAAACAGAAATTATAATTTGTGAGTTATCAACAATAGCCAAGTTGCAATACACAGCTAAAACGAAACTTTAACATAACTTAGAATACATTTAACTCACGGATATTAAATGTTGTATTATGTAATTATAAACTCCTTAATGAGATCTAACAATAAAATGAAACTCATTTTTAAAACGACAATTATAATATACAATATGATACAAAGCACACATTCATAGCAAAATATTTGAATTATTCGAAAGTAAGAATTACCATCATTCTTATGATATACTTAAATAGAAAACAGCTCATAAAATAATAGGAGAAACGATAGCAAAATTGCTACTTACCCTACATGTAATAGCAAATGTTATTTTACTTCCATAAATTTCTTTGTTTTGTTTTCAAAAGCAAATTAACTTTTTAATTTATCGCATCATAACTAAGTGAAAGAAGCAATATTTCTAGCAATGTGACGTAATCCCATGTAATTGTTTTAAGCGCAATTTTCATCGGTTAAAAGCAGCGGATTAAAATTTTCAATTTATCGCATAATAAATGGGTGAAAACGATATTTTTGGTTATCCTTATGACGTCATTCCTTTAAATATCTCATTTATTCATTTCTTATTTTATATTATTTGAAACATCGTCTGCGTAGTATCCATTCGATTTGACCTGAAAACTTAGATATAAAGTGATTTACTTTCATTTCTATGGGACGCAAATTATACCACTTTTATATAAGAACTCATTTTAAATTTAATTCTTGGTTAATTTATACGTTACAATGAAATGTTAACAATATTCTAACATCGAAAAGTACAACAGTAACTCTCATAGACAAATGAAAACTTATCATGTTTTATAGTTATCTTTATATTCATAAGGTTGTCAATATGAATGTGCGTTTCTGTTTCATACAAAACCATGTGGTTTGTCATAAATTTCCTTAATTTTGGACAACATTTATTAATACCGCCGAAATTAACTCTGTTGCTGTCAAAACCTCTGCTTCCTATTCTACCACGTAATATGGCAAGATATATTAACGTTGCTAATCAGCGTACAGTAGTAATACAGTGGGTTAAACTTATATTTTACCATAAAAAAAAAGTTTGAACAAATTTAATATAAGACACAAATTCGATTATAAAAACTGAATATTGTTATAATACGCTTATAATAGAAATATATAAATATTCCAATGACTCGAACTCAACTGTGACGAATTTAGAGAGTTATTCACAAAAAAAAATCTTAAAGTAAAAATTTAAAAGTAATATATTAAGTTCACCGTAGCGAAGCACGGGCAAACTTGCTAGTAAGCCATAAAAGAAACCAGGGCTTCCAACCGTAATTTTTTTTTTTTTTTCCGGTTTCCATTCTCGATTGTTTCGTGTTTCAGCTGCAGAAAGCGCGTTTCTTACTACAGTCAGCATTTCCAGTCATCGTGGGGGGTAGATTGGTTTGGTTTGGACCGCTACTGTCTACTTTTTTGCCCCACGAGGGCTAACAAGACCGGAACCTACTGCTTAAGGCCGATTACGAACGGCTGCGAATATTCATGCCCCATGGGACTCGAACCCACGAATTTCGTTACCTAAGATTAGCGCCCTAACCATTCGGCCATCGTTCGGCACATGGAGGGTAGAAGAGATGAGGTGATTCGTTTAACTATGAGCTTTGACCTTAGAAGGGCTTTTATTTTTAAGGGCCCTTTAAACTAGTTAATTTTTGTCAAAGGTAGTTAAAATCTCCTTAACTTTTTAAATTGGAACGTGATCAATTGCTCCATCGACCCGATCCACGGTCGTCACGTGATTTCTTATCAATTTTTGCCGTACTCTCCAAACTTTCTGGTTTTTTCTAAGTTCGGAGTTAAACTTGCCCCAAACCGGTTCTAAGACTGCCACGTATCACCTGTAGTACTACAGGTGATAAGTTCTGGTCAAAGAATATATAAAATATTTGTTTAAGTTTATAACATTTTTTTTTTTTTTTTTTTTTTTTACATTTTCAAGCCAAAAGTGCAGTATTAATAATAAAGAAAATCCTCAAATACATATATATATATATATATATATATATATATATATATATATATATATATATATATATATATATATATATATATATATTCAGTGTTTTACTGTAGAAATTCAAAATTCCTTTCCTTGATATTCTTAAAAAATTATGAAAATACTTTTAGTTTATTAGTACCTTTTATGGTTACAAGCTAGAGAACTTTTTTGACAAATAAAGTCAGCTGCCCTTTCCTAATAGCTATGCAGTCATGTAGATTTTAATTAAATGAAGCATGGAGGTTGAGGGGTTTGTAGATATTTCAGTTACTTATGGAAGTTTAATTTTTCTTTGCATTGAATATAATAGAAAAGTCTAAAATTTTCTTCTTTCCCAGGCAACGTTGCGTATAATCAGCTAGTATATACACACACACACTCACACACACATATATATATATGAGTCATTTTTAAACCCTCAGAAAGTACTGTTTATAATAATGTATTTTATTCATATTTTATTTTTACTTTGATCACTCAAAAAACTTTAGATGTATATTTTTCAAAATTAGTTTTTTTTTTTTTTTTTTTTTTTTTTTGTCAAATAGGTTTATCTTATATTAATTTTTCGGCATTTTTAAAAACTTAATTCTGAAATATTGTAGGGCATTTATTGAGCATGCCTTGTCTGGTTCATAATTATTAAAATATGTTTCTTAGGAAATAGGGTTTATGTCGTTATGCCGTGTATTTCAAGTAGGTCCTTATAAATAGTCACTTTGGCCCTTAGAAAGTCCTGGAAAAAGTATGGGAACCCTGTAATCAGGCAAGCAGTTAATTGTTAAAATTAAAGCAGCTACTGTTTTAATTTAGTAACAATTAAAACCACTGCTTAAAATATACGAATAAATTTAATATTAAATAAATAATAAATATAATTAAATAATTAATAATTAGTAAAATAATTAATTTAAATATTAAACTAAAATATTAATATATTTAATAATTTAAATAATTAAATATATAATTAATATAATTAAATCGTATATTTGTGATATGCAATTTTTGTCATTTGTAATTAATATTTTTAGTTCTTGGTTTTTGATTATGAATGATACAAATTTGGGGAGGGGTTACTGAGAGGCACCCCTTGTTTATGGGTAGCTGCCCTGCAAAATATTTTTAACTGACAAGTATGCCACAGTATAAGAGAGTTGAGAAACCACTGATAAGAGGGATCTTCTTGCAGGTATAGCAGTCAATAATCTGTAAAAGACCCCTTTTTTTATTTAGCAAATACCACTTTTGTAGTTTTAAGGGTAGTTGGCCCGCAAAACTGTTTTTGGCTGACAAAGGTGCTATGATAAAATGAAGTTTGCAAACACCACTTAGTATAATGGTATAAAGATAGGCTGGGAAAAATTTTATGCAATAAGAATTGATCTATCCAGTTATCTGAAGCAAATGAGAGAAACAGCATGAAATGATACTTCCCATTATTACAATCTTTCAAGTTGGCATTAAACTTTGGGCTAGTCATTAGATACAAATTAACAACCAACCACCTAGACCAACTTAAGGGCCTTTGTTAATGCTTGTCCTATCAAGTTATCTTCCAGTCTAACTGCAAACAACTACCTACTTCCAACAAAATAATTAATCGTGCCATGTACTGTACAGGATTAGCTACAGAAGCATTAAAACTGATTTAGTTTAAAATTGTCATTTTCGCCCAGACATTAATCTAGTGGAACATTTGTGAGACAAGATTGAAAACATATCAGACAGTTCGATTTACAACAGAATTGGTAAAAATATTAATTAAAAAATTATATATATTGAATTATTTTTATATAAATCAGGTTTTGGGATTTATATCAACTTTTTTTACTCCTAAAATTTTTTTTTAATTTATACAGCACACATTTAAGTTATTTAAGTTAGGATAAAGCTGATGATTATTGATTAAGTTATCATTATCATATTTATCATTTTAATTATCTGTGCAATGTGCAATATTATTTACATACAAATTATGTATTAAATGCAAGAAATCTAATTTTTTTAATCCCTTGAAAACAAACTGTTGACATTTTTTTTCATTGTTCCTAAAATTCAAAAAGTTATTCCTCAAATCACTTTTTAAAGCACTTAAAACAAATTAAATACTAGTATTAGGCAGCAAACAAATATGGTCAAACTTCGATAACTCAAAGTCCCAGGGAACCCTAACAATATTCGACTTATCCGAAGTTCGAGTTATCGAAGTTACCTCCCATTCCTCTCTACTGGCACTTAACATGGGTCGACATGGTTTAAATGGTTTAATATGGGCCATAATACTATAGTTGTATGTGTTTCAATTTTTTAATAGCCTATGTAAAACAACAAAAGAAAAATGGGATCAAAAGGTTTATTAAAACTCACAAAATTTGGCCTCATTACATATTAATTAGTATACATACCATGTCAATCTCATTTGAAAAAAGCAGTTAGTTTTTGTTATTTGCATTTTTTAAGGTTGGTAGAATTCACAAAGTCACTTAATTTTTGAACACAGTTAAATAGTGTGTGGACAATGGAGGGGGCGAAGTGGATACCATTGCAATTCACAGAAGGAAGACATGAGTGGACTTGCATTTGAAGATTTGAACTGAATTGTGTTTTTTACTGGGGAAATCTATCACAAAAATTTCGACTTAGAAGATGTTCACTTCGAGTTATCGAGACACTTTTTTAAAGAAAACTATAGAAATGATTTGGGATTTGATTAAAAGTTTGAGTTAGTGGATTATTCGACTTATAGGAAGTCGAGTTATCGAAGTTCGACTGTATAAAGGCCTTATCATATATTAAACAGTATGCACTGAAAAAGCAGCGGATTCCAGTTTGCAAATCCTGTTCCCAATGAAGAGTGCACAAATTTGTTACTTGATATTTTTCAACTGATTTGTTTTGATTTAGTTAGCATGATAAAACCTTTAATTGGTTGAAAGCTGAGTGATGGCCTAATGATGTTAGGGTTGGAGTGCTACAATCTACTTTTAATGAGACTAGGACCTACTACTTAAAGCTGAAGAACTGCAAACATCCATACCAGAAATGGTATTGGAACATACAAGCTTCAGTACCTAAGATGAGTAATAAAGTTTGTAGGTGTGAATCCAACTACTAGCATGGATATTCATAGACATTCAGAATGAGCCCCTCTGGCTGCTCTTCCCGCTATTTCTACGGGCAACTCAAATCTAGCAAAATTTGCTTATCCCGCAGTTTTCGCGGACAATTGCTTTCTTCTTTTTTTGAAGAGCGCATCCCACTTTTTCACAGTTTAAACAGTGAAATAAATTATATACAATATTAGACGTTTAAGTATGTAATAAATAGTATTATATGAATAGAACTATAGTTATATTAGATAATATAATATTATAATAAGAATATATTTATATAATTATATATTTATGTTATGTATTTATTACATAATATAATTATAATGTCATATATTACATGATATAATTATAATGTAATGAAATTAACTCTAATTCAGCTAAAATTTATTAAAAAAATTTTTTCTTCTGATAACATCTAAAATTGGTTTTCGATAAAAAAAATCTATATAAAAAATCTTTTCTAGAAAGAAAAAGTGCACATTCCATTTATCAATATATATATATTTAAAATATATAACAAAAATGCACAATTTTTTAATCTGTTTTGCACTACAAATTGAGCAGTCAGAGGGTTAACACTAGAATTACGGAAGAGGTCATTTTGACACCTAGCGAACTTTTATCTCTGACAGCTCCTCTTTTTTTTTCGCAAATATCTTAATTTTTTCTTAACTTTTCCCAAATCATTGTGATTTACAAAATAGTAAAGATTTCAAGACAATCTTATTTTTATTTTAGCCTTAACGAATGATTATGCCTAGAAATATGCAGGTGTTATTTTGACCCCTTTCATAGAAAAGAAATGTGAATACATTCCATTGTATTATCTGAACACTGTTACTTCTGTAAATTATTTTTACTTGCACCTGCTAAACGAAATACAAACAAAGAAAAAGAAAATGGTGGCTGTGTTTAGTCACATCTGCAGTCACATGATTTGAAATATGTGCAATACTTTTCTTTGTGGAAAGAAAACAGAGAAATGAGATTATTACAAGCTGAACATTCAAAGATTTTTCATAGATATTTTTTTACTATTTATAACAACTTTTAGTGGAACATTTTATTTGATTTACATGAATTTGTTATAGTGGCATACTAATGGCGCGTAGAAAAAGACTAACTCATGAGGAAATCGTAAAACTAATGCAAGAATTATCTGCTGCTGATTCCGGTTCTGAAATCGAAAATAATTCTTCAGATAAAGATGGAGATGAAACATCTTGTGATTCTGAATATATTATAGACAGTAATCAGGCAATATCATCCTCTAGCTCAAGTGAAAGCACTAAGGGATTTGTTTGTATGAGTTCAAATTCTGCTGTACCTAAGAATGCCAAAACGGGAACTAGTAGACGCTCAAAAAGGAATATGAAATTCAACGTAATTCAGACTAACACTCATAAAGAAATTGCTAGTGATGGAACTGTATGGAAAGTAGAAAATACTTCAAATACTTCTGGTCGGCGACCCTTGCAAAATATCTTGCGAGAAAATGCAGGACCGACACCTTATGCTAAACGTCACATTTGTTCTGTTAAAGCTCATAATGCATGGAAGTTAGTAATAAATGAAAAAAAATTTACAAGTCATAAAGGAGTGTACTGATTCTGAAGCAAAGTGTAAACTTCATAATGACTTTTTCACTATTTTATTAGCAGAACTGGAAGCATTCATAGCGTAGTTGTACGTAAGGGAGGCATTAGCCACCAAGGGCTTACCGATTCTTAGTTTGTGGTCAAAGACTTGGGTACCAAAGTTTTTTCATATTTATACATTTTATTTTCTGCGTTACTGAAATGTCACCTATCGAAAATGAAAAAAAAAAATTACATTTTCTGATTCAAATATTTAAATGCTTATTAATTCTTTGACTACATACCTGTAAAGTCTCTATATTCATTAAAATAAACTGTAGTTGTCATAATTTGCTTTATTTTAATTTCTTTTTCACAAATATATTCTATCATATAGAGAAATATGCAGATATCTTATCAAGGGATCAAAATGACACCTGCCATAATTCTAGGTATACAAAGATCACCGTAATTTTAGTGTTAAACAATAGGTCTTGATTTCATTACTCCTAAACAGCCAATAGATATTTGTAGGAAAAGGAATTGTAAACTGAATCCATTCCTTTTTCCATTCCATGTGTGAAAATATTATGAACTTCATTTCTGATTAAGAGAAAATCCAGAAATTACATCACTAAAGGAAAGACATTTTCCTTTAAAAATGAAAAGCTATGATTTACTGCGCCTTCTATTTATGCAATAAAAAAAAATCATGCTTAATAATTCACAAAATATTCATCACTTAAAAAAATACACTGATTTAAATCATGATTTTTATGGTTTTATATCAATGTGATAGAAATCAAACCACCCTAATTTACAATCCTCAAATAAAAGTAAAAACATTGAGTGTCCATTAATTGATTTTATAACAATTCCAAATTTTACCCATACGAGAGAATTAACATATTTCCTTTCTTTTAAAAAAAGGAGATCTGTAATACATATATAAGTAGGGCTGGAACTAGAATGTGGCAAAGAAGGCATTTACCTTCTTTGTCACATCTGTCCCATACTGTGCACAAAATGCTTACGAAACTCACAGTATCTAAATGATATCAACATTCCTCCAGCATAAGAAGTTTCTTTCAAAATTCTATAATTCTAGTAAATAGTAACAATAAATTATAATTATTAAATATTGTAGTAGTGAAAATTTGAATTTATGCATACTAGAATTGATTTCAATAATCCAAAAACTTGTTAAATCAATAATAAAAAAATTCTAGAAGGAATTCGTTAACTAGAACTAGAGAATATATATCCAAATTTAGTAATTGTATTGAGAATCTATGTCCATTTCTAACAAGTTTTGTATGAAGGGTTTTTTAAGAAAGCTCAAAGAGAAAAACTCATATCTAAACTCCTTGATGCGGTAGGAATGACTAGGGAATATGTGCACTGAAATATAAAATTGCAGACAGTTTAACCTATGATGAAGTAATACACTTTTTTTGTGGATATTGTGATGTGGGAATGTAATGTTGTAAATACCTTTCCTTTTTATGTAATGCATAAGTCTAAAATTGTTAGTTTCTTAATTTAGGAATTATGAAACTCTGTGTCATTATGAATACATCATATAGAGAGAGAACTTGTTTATATATTTTCCCCCAACATACAGTAGAACCTCGATTAACTGAGGTTTCTGTTAACCGAGTCAATAACAAAGTCTAATTTTTTTTTCTCCTTTATAAAATGAGCTTGGAAAAATTATACACATTTTAGTTCGTTGTCTGTGTCATAGGAACTTCTTCCCCACAAAAGCACTCAACTTCCAACAACTGTTGCAATTTAACAAATTAATGTATATTAAATTATAAAAATACAATATTTTCTTGAGATTTGCGTTATTTTGAAAATGCATCTTTCGATATTTAACTAAGTATAGTTAAAAAAAAATTCCATTTTACTTTTTAAACTACTAGAGTTGAATTTCTTTTTAAATCTTTTTAGCTGTGAAACATAAGTTCATATATGTTTATTTTTATCATTTAAAGAACGTACTATCGTTTTTTAATTTAAAAGTTAGTTAAATTCGCAAACACGGAAGGTTTTTTTATACATAGTTTCTATTAACCGAGATTTCCGATATCCAAGATACTAGCGGTCCCAATTAGCTCGGATAATCGAGGTTCTACTGTATTTGGTGTAGGGACGCAAGCCAGTATTTTGCCACATGCAGAAAAAAAAACCTAGTTCTGGCCCTGTATATAAGTTAACATAGATGAAGTCTCACAATCGTATTAAAAACTCATAAACAAAAACATCCTTTTCAAAACAAAGGTAAAAAAAAAGTGACACATGAAAATAAAATGGATAGAGCCTTTTTAGTAAATTTTATTCAGTTGTGAAGAAGGAAGCACAAAAATACAGTATCATACAAATATTAAGTATGAAATATTTCATAATTTATGCATAAATGATTAATATTTCTTTCCAATATCTTTCAACATTACAGCAATTTAACGAAATAACTGCTTTTAAATATAAAATGTGTTTATAAAGGAAACCCAAATAAAATCTACAATATTTCCAATCAATGCAATAATGTAATGACAGCACTTTGTGATTTATTGATTGTGCAGTGCCATAGTAGCATCTATCTGTTTGATCCAGGGAACTATAATCATTATTTTCTTCCTGTACATGGGATCTTTAGCGATAGGATTATTTTCCAAATACACAGTTTCTAGCTCTTTAAACTCCCGAAGAACTTCAATGCAATCCCATGCATCAATCTCATTATCATTGAACTAGAAAAAAAGAGAAATTTGTTATCACATTTAGGGTTTGTTAACAGGGATGCAATGGTTATCTGGCCAACATACTGCATCCGGTATATTCGGCCCCTATACCAGATAATTGCCAGTAGCCGAATATAACAATTATCCAGCAGTATATCCGGCCAAGGATTATACACAGAGAAATAAAATAAATATAACAAAAAAAAATTCAAAATGCTAAACAATATCCTTTATGAAACAATGCATATAAGTATTTTGGAGCATTATGCAAAATAAAAAGGTTTATGGGAATAAATTAGGTTTATTTATGCATTTCATTACAAAAAATCATAATCATTCTTTTTCTTCAGTCTTAACTGCAAAATTGTGTTCTTGCATCTGAGAACACAAAAGACAAAACTTACTTTTTGGGAGGATAGAAAAATAAAGACAATTTATAAAAAAAAAAGTGTGAAGATGTTCTTGAATTTTTTCATACACAAACATAAGAACCATTAAAAAAGAAAGGTAAAGGACTATTCAAAATGCTTTTATTCGGATTTGATTTTTCTAATTCAATAACGTCGAATGGAGATATTGAGTACTAAAACTTAAAATAAAGAAAAAATTGAAAATAAATTATAGTACAAATAGTCGACTCATCAAAAAATATAAAAGGTGAGAAAAATACTACAATTTGGTTGCAAAGATAAAGTACATAAGGCTGATTTACTTAAAATAAATATGAAAAGAAAAAGTGCGAAACATACTGACATCTGGTTGGATATCAGGCCAGATATCTGGTATCCGGCCAAATTAACATCCGTTGCATCCCTAGTTTGTAATACTGGTAAACCAGTTTAATGGTAAATTACTAAATATACTTTAAACACATTTACCAGCAAATATATATACAGTGAACTCCACTTAATGTGATCGAGGTTATTGTTATCAATTGCTTACTGTTATTGAAATCACTTGGTTCCAATTTTCTCTATTCATTTGTATGTTGTAATTATCACTTTATGTGATCATTACATTGGTTAATGTTATCAGTTTTCAAAACTCATTGTAACTGGCAAAGAGATATTCACAATGTATTCAGAAGGAACCCAATCTTTTCTTTCCCTTCACTGCTGTTTTAATTTCCGAGAATTCTCCCTCTTTGATCTAGGGAAATGGTGAATGATCAAAGGAGTGGGCTATTAAACTTTCCTGAAATTTTTCAAAAATATGCACATCCTGCTGGAGGTCAATGGTTGTCAGATAAGCAGAAGGCAATGCATTCTTATAGGAACTAAGAAGGAACATATTCACAATTTATGTCTTGCTCACTTATATGCAGTTTGTCGATAGGGAAGCCAGAAAGTGAAATGATTTAACATTAAAACAAAAGATCAAAATTTTAAATCATTATGACAGGTTACCAAAAATAAGTCAGCACAATGCTGCAGCACAGCTAAACATTTCTGAACATCTGAATTGCATAGAAAGTATTGAAACTTGGAGTACAACACCACTCCGATGACTTTAAAAAACAATATGATTACGAACAATTTATCAACGAGCTTCTTAGAAAGTGTACAGTCATCAATTGATCAAATTTTTTAATTATGTATATAATTCTTAGATTTTAAAGGACAATATACAGTACATAAATATAAGGTGAGTTTCTTCATTTTATTTTGAAATTTAGTACATGTGAATTCAAGACGGGAGGGTAAATTTATCTATTTTTGCATATTGTTTATTGTTGTCAATCGGTTATTGTTATCAAAATCACAGTGTCCCAAACTGATGGCATTAAGCAGAGTCCACTGTATATAATAATATTATTATTATTAATATTCAAGAAATACTGGCAAAATAGCCAGTAATTCTTGATTAAAGTTAGAAAAGTAAGTGCTAACAGGACATAGTACAACTTATTTTTAAACAAAATACCAAATGTTTATATTTTATGCAAGTTTTTAAAATCAGTGAATTTCAAACTGATTTTGGTAGACAGGATTTTTTAACTGCCTGGTACCTCTTTATCATCATAGTGTTCTATTAAGTTTTACACTTTGGAAAAATTCATAATTAACTTTTTTCTACCAAGTGATTTATAATAGCAGATTTAAAAAATCTTTTTTTACAACTATTTTTAGAAAATTACTTAAGAACTTTGCTATTAATTTCTCAAAATAATTGCATGAAACTAGATTTTAAAAATGGCTTCTTGACTTATAATCTTTTTTACAATGCTATAGTTATACAATTTCTTTCCTGCATTTCTTTACCATAATTTACTATTGATTTGTGAACATTTTGAAGCTCTTATTTTAAAATTTACTCTGAAAAAATTTAAACCTTTATGCCTTCATGGAGTATTTACTATCTAATTTAGTGCCTGTCACATAGTAGTTAAAGTGTCCTCCTTGGATTTATAGATTGCGAAATAAATATTCATTTTTCATTGGTTGTGGACAGATTTCATTCTATTAGTGAAAAATGACCAGCAAAATCGGCTTACCAGACATACTGCTATAGAAGTAGAATGTTTTGGTTTGATTTCGAGCGCTATGGTCTACTGTTTTGCACACGAGGGCTAATGAGACCAAGATCTACTGCTTAAAGCCAATTCTAAACGGCTACAATCCTCCATGCCCACAGTGGGATTCGAACCTGCAAACTCTGGTTCTGAAGAGCTACAGAAGTAGAAGTTAACATAGGATAAGAATTCAGCAAAATAAAAATTTCCTGGTTTAAATATAAATTTTCCCAACTTTTCCTGATGATCCCCTGGTTTCTGGTCAGCTGGTCACCCTGTGAACTAAATCACAACAAATAGATTTATCTATGATAAAACTTAACTTTACAGTACTATGTTTACGTGTTTCCAAATAAATCTCTTAACAAAGTTTTTTTTTTTTTAAATATAAATAAATAAATGACCTCTTATGTTTAAAAAGACATCTTATCATTACAAGTTTTCAAAGACTGTAATATTTAAATTTGTTTAAATGCCATGTTTTTCTTTACTTTGTGCAGTCTTTAATAACCTATATTTAAGATATTTATGAATATAAATTTGGCAGAAATGATTAAGGTTTTCATGGAGATAACAGTTAAGAACATAAAAATCTTTTTTAAATACAATCAAATAAATTATAAGGACTTTATTACATGTGCTTTAGCCCCTTCCACATTTTAGGGTTTTCTCTGCAAATAATACGTGCCTTATGGTGTAGAGTCATGCCACACATGGAAGGTTTAATGATAAATTTTACAATGAAATTCTACAATGTTCAATTCTACAATTCTACACGAACCCCTTTTAGAAATTTAAGGCTTTATCCAAAAAGAAGGAAAATGTGCTTTATGGGTAGGTCCGCCACACCTGGTAGATAAAATGCAAAAGTTACAATGAGAAATGCTCATGCCTCGCACATTCTTGTTGAAGTTAGTAGCTATCTATTATGGAATTAGAGAAAGGACAGTTTGACTTCCGAGTTATATATAATTGTGGTCAATACTTTAAAAGAAAACCAGCTCGTAAAACTTACACAAAAACTGCGAACTTTCAAAATAGAACTTTTCATTATGAACGTGTTAGAAAATTAAAAAATATATATATATATAGACTTCTTCCTTACATCACTTCATTATTCATCCGATGCGTTTAAGATTCAGTACTTTAACCGTGACTGAAACCTTCAGGTAAATCTCCTGCCACATGTCTGTATTAAGCCTAGTCAGCGTTGTTAGCGGGGAAGAATTTCTAGCTAACGCTGCAGGTGACTAACTTGTTTAATTTTTGTATTAAGTCAATATATGTTAAATTTTTCATAAATAAAATTTTAACTTAAAACATTCGAAGTGTAAATTTTATTGAAATCCTGAAACTTCATCAAATATCTGACGCTCTGTATTTTTTAGAAGTGATGGAAAACTATATGAAATTTGATTAATTTTCCATCATGTCGGTTATGGGCAGCAAGCGTATGCAGTGGTGAAGTTTATTTAAAACGTCTTCGAAGCTATTCGACGGCGGGCCTGCAGACTTGTAAAAGAATTAAAAATGGAAGTTGCAATTGAACAGCTGAATGCCGACAACTACGCAACTTGGCGTGATGATATGAAAGTGCTACTAATGAAAGAGAGCTGCTGGCGTATCGTATCAAAGATAGAAGCTGCACCTACGAAAGGGGAAGCTGAAATATCAGCTAAGGAATTAAGAAGTTTCAACCAACGAGCAGACAAGGCTTATGGGTTAATATATTTAAACATTGCCAAAGAATATCGAAGTATTATTTCTGATACTGATGATCCAGTAAATGCGTGGGAAATATTAGAAAAGCATTTCCGACCGGACTCTCGTGCTCGTATAATAGGCCTCACCGATGAATTTTTCTCCTGCAAAATCAACCCAGGCGAGGAAATTGGTGTGTACGCGGCAAGAATCCGAAAAATCGTAAATGAATTGAGGGACGCTGGAAAACCCATAGATGACTGGTACCAGGCGTTTCAACTCATTCGTTTCCTTGCTCCTGAATTTAACGGAGTTGTACAATCAATCTACTGTTGTATAGATCAGGATTTCACTTTTGATAAAATTCAGGCTGAATTAACTGCTGAAGAATCTAGATTGAAACAATCCATTAAAGACCAAGAAAGCATAGTTTTTTTCCTTAAAATTTGAAAGGTGTTAAAGGGAAATTACCCGAAAAGCCAGAAAACTGAGAATAAGCAGATTTTTCGAAATCGCCCACCTACAAAACCTAAGCCGGAATCCTGTTTTATCACCGAATCGTGCCCAAGTCAAGACAGTGACGATACATCTTGAGTAATGGACACAGCAGCAAGCTCACATTTCTGTGGTAACAAGAGTCTCCTGAAGGACTTTAAGCCTATAAAAACCACTTCTATGGTAGTTGCTATTGGTGGGGTGTCGTGTGAAGTAAAAGGAACTGGAACTGTCAGGAGATTTTTAAAAAGAAGGGTGAGTCAGAAGTTGTTAATCATTTTTAATATATTGTACTCTTTCAAACTAAAACGTAATTTAATGTCAGGTTCTTTAATTGACAAAGCAGGTGCAACATTTACATGTAGAAAGGGACAAATTACAGTATATGCTAAAGATGGTCGTAAACTATTTGTAGCTAAAAAGAATAATGGCCTTTTTTATGTAAATCCCCAGTATGAAACTATTAAACCTTTAAAGTTAAAAGAACATAAAAGTAAAAATCTTATTGTAAATAAGCCCTGTAATATGAAATTCAAAGATTCTAAAGAACAGAATTTTTCTACTTCTAATCTAAACAATTTAGAAATTTGGCATAACAGACTTTGTCATATAAATACGAAATACATTGTTCAAACTAGTAAAAACAACTCTGTAAGTGGTTTACCTGATTTGCGACACGAAGTTTTAAAATGTGAACCATGTAAAATTGCTAAATCTCGACGAAAATCATTCAAACCGATAGGTAAAATTAGGTCACGAAAACCCCTAGAATTGTTACATTTGGACCTATGTGGTCCCATTCCCAATATAGCTATTGGAGGTTATCGTTATTTCTTAAGTATCATTGATGATTTTTCGCGTAAAGTAACTACCTATCCAATAAAAGAAAAAAATGAGGTTTTTAATATTTTCTCTAGTTATCAAAATGCCGTAGCAGAACGCTACAATTATACCGCAATGGACGCAATAAAAGTTATGCTAAATTCCAGCGGATTAAGTAATGGATTTTGGGCGGAAGCCTTGTTATGTCATACTTATGTTTGGAATCGAGTATGCCATGGAAAGCAAACCTCAACCCCTTTTGAACTTTACTGTGGATGTAAACCATCATTAAAACATCTCAGAGTTTTTGGAACTAAAGCCTATTTGCATGTTCCTAAACAACAACGTAAAAAGCTAGATATGAGAGCTAAAAAGGGTGTTATGTTAGGGTATGCATTAAAAACTCGTGGTTATCGTATATGGCTTCCGACAGAAAGGAAAATTGTTGAGACAATAAATGTTTCTTTTGATGATGAAAAACTACATAGTCAGAGTAACAGTGGAGCGAAACTGGGCCCAAACTTTAAAACAATCGAACTTTCGTCTGATTCAGAAAGTGAGTCGGAATCTGAAGAAACTGAACAACCGAAATCTCCCGAAACCGTAAAAACTGAAGATTTTGAGGAAGGGGAGGGGATACCGGAAAGCAGTAAAACTTCTAGTGAAAATATTGTTTGGGAAAGACAAGCTGTTCCACGTAAAAAATGGATCTCGGACTGATGTTTATTATAGAATTAAAGGTGTAAAAGCGCGTTTTTGATCTAATACAGATATCGAAAATTACTGTAAAGCACACAATTTAAAATTTGACATAGCTTTTCAATTTTAGCAGAAAAATACATACTTTATTGTTGTAAAAATAAAGAAAGCAAATCATTAGGAATGACTAGAAATTATAGTTCCAATTTGTTAGCTTTGAACAACCCCCCAAGCTGAAAAGTGGTGTAAAGCAATGAAAGACGAAATCAA
This sequence comes from Pardosa pseudoannulata, assembly GCA_032207245.1. Classification (NCBI taxonomy): domain Eukaryota; kingdom Metazoa; phylum Arthropoda; class Arachnida; order Araneae; family Lycosidae; genus Pardosa; species Pardosa pseudoannulata. The sequence goes on from CM063509.1 coordinate 9,610,182, forward strand.
AGTTATAAAACAACTTAAAGGGTGGGACTTTGTTCCAAAACCGGAAAACAGCCGAGTCATACGTTGGCGATGGGTTTATACCCTAAAACAAGACGAAAACAATAAAATCGTCAGGTACAAGGCCAGTTGTTTTAGGTTTCACGCAAATTCAGGGAACATACTACAATGAAGTGTTTAACCCAGTGGTTAGTTTTTCTAACGTAAGAATATGTGTTTTTCAGTACTTGTATGTAAACTAAAGTGGAAGCATTGTCAATTGGATATAAAATGTGCCTATCTCTATGCTACATTTAAAGAAAATATTTTTATGACCCAACCACAAGGTTTTGTCGATCCTTTAAAACCAAACCACGTATGCTGTTTAAACAAAGCTTTGTATGGTTTACATCAATTGGGGAGAGAATAGTTTTTAGAAATTCACTGTTTTAACAAATTAGAATGGACAAATTGTGTTTATGTATATATGAATAATGCTGTTTTATTACTTTTTGTAGATGATATAGGGTTATTTTCAAAATCTGACAATCTTATAAAAAATGTGATAAATCGTTTACGTACTCATTTTGATCTTAAAATAATGGGTAGAACTCGTAAATTGTTAGGAGTCCAATTTGAAGAAATTGGGAATGAATTTTTTATCCATCAGTCGGACTATATCCATAAAGTATGTGAAAAATATAAAAATTTCAATTGTCCAGCAACTTTATTACCCATAGCAGTAGGTACAGTTCTTTCTAAAACCCAATGTCCAAATTCAGAAGCCGAAACTTTAAAAATGTCAGAATTGCCGTACAGAAATATATTAGGTTGTCTGTCATTTATTTCAAATAGAACTAGACCTGATATATGTTACGCAGTAAATATTCTTTCACAATTTCAGAGTAATCCTGGCTTAATACACTGGAATACTTTACTTAAATTACTTGGCTATATAAATCAAACTAAATCTTATAAACTAAAGTTATCTCAGGTAAATGATCTAAATGTCAACTGTTATAGCGATGCAGATTATGCTGCAAATCGTGATGATCGAATTTCCATTGGAGGACATATTCTTTTTATAGACGATTCGCCCATTATATGGAAGACTTTTAAACAGAAATGTGTTAGTCTATCCACAATGGAAAGTGAATACATATCACTGTGTGAATCGGCCAAGGAATTAATTTGGATTATCCGTATATTTAATGAACTCAAAAACCACAATATTATTACATTTAATACGAGTAGTTATCTTTTGTGTGATAATCAAGCTGCAATAAATTTTTCTAGATCACCAATTGAAAATTCTCGAACTAAACATATTGACATAAAATATCATTTCCTTAGAAATTTAGTTCTACAAAATCTTTTCACTTTAAATTATGTAAATACAAAATTGAATTTTGCCGACTTGTTCACTAAACCATTACCCAAAGTTGGTTTATCTAAGTTCGTTGAAAAGATTTTTATTGTAAATAACGTGTAAAATTTCATTGTATTAAAGTATAACAAATGTGAAATTTTGAAAATGTTTGTAATAATTTCTTTGTAACTTTACTATATTAATCATGTTTGTTTTGTAAATGAACTTTATTTGCTGACTGCTTGAAGTCATGCAGTAACATTTGCCACTGGTGTGGTTATTTCATTTAAGTATATGTATGTATTAGTATTTGTAAAAACTCATCGGATGAAGGGATAAATTTTAAATGAACGATTTAAAGTTTTTGTAAGTAAAAGGCGGGCCATTGTTAGAAAATTAAAAAATATATATATATAGACTTCTTCCTTACATCACCTCATTATTCATCCGATGCGTTTAAGTTTCAGTCAACTTTAACCGTGACTGAAACCTTCATGTAAATCTCCTGCCACATGTGTGTATTTAAGCCTAGTCAGCGTTGTTAGCTGGGGAAGCATTTCTAGCTAACGCTGCAGGTGACTAGCTTGTTTAATTTTTGTATTAAGTCGATACATGTTTAATTTTTCATAAATAAAATTTTAACTTAAAACATTCGAAGTGTAAATTTATTGAAATCCTGAAACTTCATCAAACCTCTGACGACTCTGCATTTTTTGAATTGTTGGAAAACTATATGAAACGATTAATTTTCCATCAGAACGGAATTTAAGCCAGGTGTAATAGGTACAATACTCATAGTAAATAGGATACCGCACTCATAGTAAATAGGAAAGCATTTAGATTTAAAAATGAAAGTATTTTCTGAAAATCATAAAAGAAGCCACATCTACGAATAACTCCTGTTACTCCTTCAATACATAAAAGAAGGGAGAGTACAAAAACATGTTGAGAATGGGTCCAGGACATAAAAAGGGGTAAAAGGTATAAGGGCATGTTTTCGAGAAGCTGTACAAGGCATAAGCATTTTATATTGTAACTTTTGCTTTTTATCTATCAGGTGTGGCAGAACTACATATAAGGCACATTTTCCTTCTTTTTGGATAAAGCCTTAAATTTCTAAAAGGGGTTTGTGAACAACATTGTAGAATTTCATTTTAAAATTTATCATTATACCTTCCAGGTGTGGCATGACTCTACACCATAAGGCACATATTATATATTTCCGGAAAAAATGATAATCACCTACATGGTAAAAATTATTTAATCTATAACAGTATAGATTAAAAACTCTAATAAAACCTATTTCAGATAGAATTTAGTATAAAAACCTGGCACAATATGATGACAACTTAAGGATCTAAATTCACATGGAAAGGTAACAAATTTTATTATATACACTTAAAATGGGAGGAATGTAGAAAACACAGTAAGCTAATAGTAAAAGAAATAAAATACAAAATAATTTACCCAAAATTCTTCCAATTCCTTTAAATGATCAATATTAGCTATTCTTTTAATTTTATTACTTGTCATATCAAGAGTCTTAAGTTTCCCCTGAAATAAACATTTAGAGAAAAAAGTTTATAAATAATACACTTGGCAAAATAATTATTTAGTCTAACAATCTCAAAACTTAAAAGTATTTTTAAATACATAGGTCAGTATTTTATGTATTTTATTACATAAATCAAAGCTAAATAATTATTTAGCTCGGATCATTGACTTTTATCATGAAAAACTAACCTTTCACAAAAACTAATTTCAGATGTTATCATATAAAAAATTTATTTTTTTAAATAAATTTCAATTGAAATACAGTTAATTTCTATTTATAACATACTATCTATAATTATATTATCTAATATAATTATAGTCTTACTCATATAATTCTATTTATTACCTAATTAAATGTCTAATACTGTATAATTTATTTCACTGGTTAAACAGTGAAAAGGCAGAATGTGCTACTTAACCCTTTCGTGACTTGAAGCGCAAACGCACACTTTTCTCTGAGGTCGGCAGTCACTTTCGCGAGTGTGTATTCTGAGCCGGAGGATTTTTTGCTATTAAGCCTAATTCATGAAATTAATGAAGTAACAGCTCGTTATTTAATAATGCTGATTAAAGTATTTAAATGGAATGGGATTTATATATGTTTATAGATACTTTATTTACTTAAGCTATTTCTTATTTAAATATATATTTTACACTTTACTTTTTTTTTTATTTTTTACTTAGTTTTATTTAATGACTTTTAACATTCAAAACTGAATACTATGTTATTTAAACTTTTTTTGTATGAAAAATTTTAAAAACAGGGATCTACAAACAATCCTACTTTACAGTCCTTGCACTCGTAGTAACTCATTTGCCGTTAGGAGGATTTTTCCGGAATGTGAAAAAACGAAGTATCGTCATCATGTTTGTCAGAAATGTCCTCCTCAACTTTAGAATCACTAGATCCATTATGAACAATTAGAATATATTTAGAATATATATATTAGAATATACGATTAGTATAGTGTCACTATTACTAATATCCTAATCTGTTTCAGAATGAAAATCTGAAATATTTCGCGGCATTTCAGCTATTTCACGCTCAGTTAAAAACTTTCGACACTTCGAAAATCTAACAATAAAAAGAGAAAAAAAATCAAGTCTGTCAGATCCATTTCTGTAATAAACACTGGACTGCAAACCGAAATATAGAACGCTTTAGCAAAAATAAAACTCCCCTGCTTACATAAACAAACACCACGTGGGAATTTAAAGAGCCGTCATAAAACATGTCAATCGGAAACATTCCTTTTTCCTCATGTTTATATAATCAAAAACCACTTGTATGTGTATCATACTACTCTCCTATTGAGTACAAGGTCAAATCTACATGTATCTAAATCCATATGGACATACAATGCCATCTTGTGTCAAAACTTATAGTTTTAAAATGTTCCACAACACTGGCACACATATGTGACGGCCAGGGGTGAACGAGAAAACGCTCTGGCACGCCAGTGTGTCGGCTGGGAAATGAGAGCGTTTCTTGCTGGCATGTATTTGTGACAGTAGGCATGACAGGGTTAATAAAGGAAGAAAAACACATGCCCACAAAAATCGTGGAATGAGCAAATTTTGCTATATATGAATTGCCCATGGAAATCACAGGATGAGCAATCAGAGGGTTAAAGAGAAATCTCACAATTTATATGCATCAAGAAATATTCACAAAAATTACATACACTAACTGTATAACAATTTGTATAATGGCACTAATCAGAACAAATCAATATTTACAGCTAAAAATAAATGAGTTATTCTTACATTATTTTCCAAGCCTTCAATCTCAGTTATACCATTATGACTCAAATATAAATGTTCAAGATTAGGTAGTTGTTCCAGACCTTCAAGCTTTGTAATTCTATTACTCTATAAAGAAACAAACAGAGCAATTATGAAAAAGATTATGAAAATAACTCTTTTGGAAAACATTTATAAGTATTTTAAATGATACAAGAAATTCTTAAGGAAATGCCCCCTTCAGAAACTATTTTTTTTTAATATAATATATAAGTTGTTTTGCTCCAAAAGATAAGATAAATTTAAAACAGTACCTTAATTGTCTCTCATCATGAATGTCAAAGTCAAAGATTAGCTATTCTTTCTTAAAAGATATTTTACTAATGAGGTACAAAGCATTTTATATGATTTAAGTGAATGTTAATTTCTTATCATTTGTCTTATATGACTAATGGAATTCCCTCCAGTAACAAGATTTTGACTCGGGGAAAAAGAAAATAGTGAGTATTTAACATATTAACCATTTGAGTCCCAGAGGGTTTTGAAAAATCACTGTTGAAGAATTCCGAACAGCACAACTGCACTTTATCTACATGGGTATGAAAAGACCCAAGCAGCAATACAGCTGTAAGAAATTTGCACTCACAACTTGTGTTTTGCTTATGTGTGCCCTTCATGATATCTGCAAAATCACCCCCACTGACCCCTTCCACCTGGAGTTCCTTGGGGAAATAGGAGCCGGCAGGCTAAAGGGGGCTGATAAGGTTTTTGGATGTGTCTCAGGTCTGTTTTTGCAGTGTATGTGAAACGGATGATTTCTCTTTTCGGAGGGGATCAAGTTTCCGAGAAGCTAACCCCTGAGGAAGGGAGAGAAGATCTGAAAGAGAGCAATTGGGTTCGGGGAGCCGACACAGAGCCTGCGACTGGAAGAGACCTATCTGTTCAATGACAGAGAACCTTCTTATAACACGACATCGGTTATATTTTGATTTGAAACGCTTGACCATCTGATCAGCTTATGTCAGGATCTGAGACGCCAAGACTCAAAATATGACATTTTGCTATGCTTCAATTTTTTTTATTCAATCTCGTTAATAAATGTTTTTTGTTGTCCTAAAAATTTTTGGAGATATTTGAATGCATCCTCTGAGCAGACTGAACACACCTGTCTCAGTAAAGTAGTCGGGCAGGTCCCACGCAAGCATAGTGTTTCAGAACAACGTGTTATTGTTGGCATTTTCAGAATTTTAAGCATAAAATAGCCCATTTAACTGCCAACTTAATATTCCTAAAATCGCTTATTTTCAGTTAGTTTATTTAATTTCCTTCCGATCCCAAGGAACACACCCCCTTCCTACTATTGACGTAATAGTCACAGCCAATCGGAGAATTTAGCGGCTGTAGCATACTTCGCTCCTGAGTGAGTGTTATGGAAATAAATAAGTATATATATATAGCCCCGAGAGATGTGTTGGTTTATGTATGTGTTATGTTTATCAGGTTGTTTCCCCCCCCCTTCCTTTAGTAAGAGATAATTTCTGTTTAGCTTAGGTTAGGACTTGTTAGAATTGTAATTTAAGTGTTTATGAGTTATTTTGTTATGACAATAAAATTGTTATTGTTTACCGATTTATCATGTCTTTCTGAACTAATCCAAAAGAATAGGCCAGTAAGCTTAGCAGTTATAAGAATAGTGCTTGTTTTATTTTATGTTGATAAATCCCAAGTGGTGCAATGGCACTTCTATTTTATATTCTAAACATATATGCTTCAATATTGCACTATTATTACAGTAATGTGCCATTTGTAAAATGTATTATTTACATAAAAAAGGAGGAGCTATGTAATGTACTTGCGTAAGTAAATCTGAACATGCGTAACTTCAACAGTCAATGGAGCACCATCAGTGGTCCACAACACTCGGAATATACTGGGTTTTCTCGACATAAAAACTGAGCAGTGTAATCATGCTGCTTGGGACTCAAATGGTTAAAAAGCATGTCATAATAGAACAGGTTGTGTACAGAAAATTACAGTAAAAAAATATATAAACTTGCTAAGCAATTTATAAGCAACTTTGAAGGATAAAATAAAGACTCATGCAGGTCCTGATATTTTTAAAATATCACAATTTCATAAAAATATTAAAAGAAAAAAATTAAAAGGCAAAGTAAAATAAAGGTGAAACAACTTACTGTTTTTCTCTATTTAAAAAAACATTGAGTTATCTAATAAAGATAAAACTATGAAATATTAAAAACAACTTTAAAGTTTACGAAAACATTTTATTATAACTTGCTATATTGCTTTAGAAATGCAAAAATGTTTAAGTAAATAAATAAAAAAAAAGGATACTATTACAGAATAAAGAGTGAATAGTTATAAAAATTTTAAGACTAAGCAATTGGATTTAAACAAGGAAAGCATTTTAAATGTAAAATGATCCATATACTTTTTCAAATTAGAAACCTTATGCAATATTAAAATTGTTTTTTTAAGAGAATCTAATTGCACTTTTAGTAAAGGTATTCCTTAATTCTTTTTGCTCAAAGGGTTTTCTTATCTCATTAGATTATCTTAGAAACCGATACAATGTTCATTTAAAGTGCATAAAGGAATAAAATAAAAATTTTGAATTTTCTACAGCAATTATTCTAACATGCTTCCAATAATATTTCTATATAAACTAGACAGACAGACTTTGTGCTACAATGCAAAATTCCAATCAAACTACTAGGAAGTGAGGGGAAAAATAACAATTGTATACAGAGTAAGCACACTAAAGTAGAAAGTACATATTGTTATCAGTAACATGTAATACAGAAAATCAATAACAGTTTGCTTCTTGTAGTACTTGCATTTCATTTGCACAGTTGTTCAGTTGTTATACACACACACACAATGGCACCCTTTGAATTACAAGTTTCATGCCACCACAAAAATAAGGAGGTTTTAACACTACATTTACGGATGTTGATTCTATACTTATTTTTACTGAAGTCAGCCAATTTGACTCATACAAGAAAATGGAAGTTTTTTGCAAAGTAAATAGTTCCAAATTAATTTAATCTTCAAATGAAGGTAGAATAACTTCTTTGCTTTCTTCTTCATCATCACTTAAATTAGCCCTTAACATTCTGTTTTTTATGAATTCATCAATTGTGCAAAATTTCAAACTAATGATATCAGTTTACATGTTATTTGAAAAAAATGTACGCTTTCAGGAAATTACAGTCTTAATCATAGTACTGATCAAAGTTGAAAATTGCGTTAAAAAAGAAAAAAATGAGGTGCAACCAAAGCTTTGCGCCTTTAATATTGCATAATTAAAAGACTTTTTGAATACAATACTTATGAATATACCTAAACTGTGATAAAATTTTATGTAAATGATAAATGTTATGTTATGAAGTTTAAAACACTCACACAACAAGTGTCACAAAGATTGCTTTTGTTAGTTTAACCCTTTGCCTTAAAACAACATATGGGAGACGTGATCATACTGCCATGCCTAAAATGAGAACCTCATATCACACACGTGATGATTCTGTCTGGTCAAAAGTAAAAAGCTCGTGTCAGACATGTTATTGTTTTTAGGCAACAAAGTTTTTGTTTTTGCGTAATTGTTTGTTACTGTTGCAATATAAGAATTGGTTGTTTGGTCTTAGACGTAATTGCAATAGAGTATTATATTATATGCAATAAATACTTAACTGTTGGTGCTTAAAAATTCTAAAAATTTAACCTAATGGCAAAAAGGAAAATGGATACTAATAACGGAGCTGGAAAGTGTCCTGATGACACCTTAGAAACTGAAACAGATACATTTGAAGGTAGCATTGTAGTTTGTCCTGTAATAAAACATGTGCAAAATTTAGTTAGTGATGAAACTGCTTCTGGTCACGATGCATGAGAAAAGCTTTCATCGAAAGTGGTACACACAATTGTTGCTCGATTCATAAAGGCAAGAGATTAATCTTTATTAAATTTTAAACCTATTTAAGATGGTAATTATAAGAGTAATTATATTAATTATAAAAGTAAAATAAATCCTACCTGTAAGCTCAGTATTTCTAAGTTTTCTAAGGCATTCAGATTTTGTAACTGAGCAATTTTATTTTTGCCAAGGAATAAATTTGTTAAATTTTTCAAACCTTCTAGATTTTCAATAACCTAAAATAAATTTAAAATAATTAGCACAGTCATAATTTTTTAGCAAGAGTAAAATATACATAACATTTTAAGAATTTTGATATTAAGAGAAATTTTAATACATACCCTAATACGATTTGAGCCAAGTTCCAACAACTCCAGATTTTCTAAGTGTCCAACATTTTCTATCTTTGTTATTTTATTATTAATCAAAAATAACTTTCTTAGGTTTATCAAGTTGTCTAAGTTCTCTATTTTTGTAATCCGATTAAATGAAATATCCAGTATCCTAAAAAGAAAATGTTTCATAAGCTCTTATTCTGGAGAATTGTATGATTATAAAATTTTAATTAAAAAAATATTTAAGGTAATTTTTAAGAGATGTAAGAGAAACTCTACACTGATTGATAAATTATTTCTGTTACCAAGTGCATAAAAACATTTACAGACTTTAAACAATGCTTAGCAAGATTTTTTAAAATTTATTCTTTGATAGCACAAAAATGCAAAAAATATTAAAATACATTTAAATAAAAGAAACTACAATAAGGATTTTTTTTTCAAAAGTGCAACTTACTCTAAATTAACCAGTGCATCTAAGTTTTCAATTTTTGTAATTTGATTATCATACAGTTCAAGTTCTGTTAAGGTAGTCAGCATGTGAAGATTCTCTATTTTCTTTATTAAATTATTTCTTAAGCATATAGTCTGTGAAAGTAATACAGAAAATAAATCCTGGAGAAATAAACTGGTAAAATAATAGGATATAAACAAATAAACATTATTATTATTTTAGTGATTTTGAAATTAATTAATAAAATTATACTTCAAAATCTACATTTCAATTTTACCTGTTGTAAATAAATGATAGAGAGGTACTTAGTATCGCATTTAGTACATACAGTCTGTATCAGTTATATGGTCAGGTCAGCGGTCCAGAAAATCAGACCATATATGCGGAACAATACAACCTTATTTATATCTTTCGAGAAAATCTCTCAACACTACATCTTTCCATTCTTTTAAGGAACTACTGTCAAAATCAGAAGCTTCTCTACACAATTTTTTAAAGGATAGGTTATGTCTTAAATTAAATCTCTGCAGCCAGCCATTGCTAGCAACAAAACTTGACTTGCCAAGTTCTTTAGCAAATTCCAAGGATTTTTCCTTCAAAATTCCAGGATATGGGAGCATTTTGCGATTGTGCATTTTTAATCCATAACAGAAGAGCTTTATCTGCATTCTCATAAGGAGACAAGGGCTGACGTTTTCTTTCTTGATCACTGATTTCAACACTTGAGAAGCAAAGTTTTGCAGCTAAAATGTTGTTTAATGTCGTGCGGGGAATCGAATTTGCTTTGGCAAAAACAACCTTTGAAAGATTAGATTTTTTTAATTTTTCAATCAATTCATTTTTGGCAGCAAATGAAAAATTATTTCTTTTCGAAGCCATAATTAAAAAATGAACGTTCTTATTCGTGACGTATGGTGCAAATGCAACAAAATTTTAATTTACTTGTTTCATCTCAATTTTAACTTATGCACAGAGAGATAATTTCAACCAATAAACAGACAGATGTCCATCTGTTATCAGGTTGGGGGGGAAAGAACTGAGAGAGGTGGGAAACTTCGACGATGAGTCTACACAAATAAGAAAGGGGGAAGGGGAGGGAAATAAAGGCTTAAATTCAGATCAATTTAGCACTAACTTCATAAAAAAAGGGAAAAGAAAAAAAAAGGAAACTCGTTGAAAACATGAAACTGACCCTATAACTGGTAACAAGAAAAAGAAAATGACTGTATACGTGGTGCACTTTAACACATGTTTGCTATTAAGTTAGACAGGACTTTACAAAACTGACCCTATAAGTGGGGTCACCTTATAAACAGGTGACCACATAGCTGGTACTGACTGTATATATATGCATAGCTCTCTCTCTCTCTCTATATATATATATATATATATATATATATATGTATAATATATAATTTACCTTAATATAATGTCCACATAATTTAAAAATACTGTAGAATAATATAGCCGAGTGGATGGATGCAGACACTTACAAAAACGTCTTTTATTTAGAACACCAGGTAACTCAAATCCCCGTAGGAAAAATAACACAAAAAAGAAAATATTGGATGATATATTTCAACTCCTTTTCAAAGGAAAAACTTCAAAATCTGTGTGCCAGGCCTTTCATTAACTTCTACGAAGGGAGTTGTTATATTCAATAATAACTTGTTCTAGCATTTTGGTCCAAGGAATTTTCGAAGGGACAGAATTTACGTTGCACTTTAAATGAGTAACTAGGGTTTGGTTCAAGCATTCTACTTTGAACTATTTGGGGAAGATGCAAAGTAGTTAGAAGTTGTTTTACATTATATATAAATAGTTTCCTATTAAGTTAGACGGGACTTTCGAAAACTGGCCATATAAGCGTGTGACCAGATAGCCAGTACTGACTGTATATATTTTTTTAAATTTTACATTTTTAACAAGAGTTTATTTATAGAGAGAATTTTTTCAAATAAGTAATTTATATTCTTTTATAAAATTGAGAAATGAAAATTGTCTTTATTAAATTAAATTGTCTTTATTAAATATCCTTAAAAAGAAGCACCTAATGTAATAAGTTATTTAAAACTCTGCTTTCGTTAAATAGATATTGTTTGGTTTGGAGCACTACGGTCTACTTTTTGCAACATGAGGGCTAATGAGACTGGGACCTATTGCTTAAAGCTGATTCCGAATGGCTATAAACATCTATGCCACAATGGGATTCGAACCCACAAACTCCGACTCTGAAGGTCAGCACCCTAACCATTCGGCCATCATTTGGCTTTGATTAGGAACTATCTACACATCTGGGAAATCTGGATCTTGAGCATCATTGAGGCTTGTAGCACTAAATATTAATATATGTGTGTATGTGTGAATGAAAGGTTACATACTGTAACAGGGTTGCCAACCTCCCACCAATGTAATCAGGAATCAGCATTGATGAACCTACCCCCCTCTCCCCAGTACTTTTCACCATCTCATAAAAAAATAAAAAATAAAAAAACACGAAAGATATAAATAAAAATTTTAAGCAATTTACAGTGCACCAGATGAAAAATATATAATTTTCAAAATTAAGAATTTAAAACTTAGCAAATAATTTTCAATTTTAACCTTCACGAAACTTAGTAATACATATACAGGGAAAAGAAAAAACTGAGTCCACTTTTGGACTCTTCAGAAAAAATCAATATGAAAAAAAAATGGACCCTTAACAAAAATCTATGTTTAAAAGTGTTTTAGTAAACAAATTTTTACAAAAATATCAAAATTTGAAAGCATTTTCATAAAAATAGAAATTAAAAAAAAAAAAAAAAAAAACTGGACACACTTCCTGATAGAAAAATGCAGACTTACCATAAAAATGCAAATTTGTAGACATAGTTCATATACACAAAATAACCGTACAGCAGATATTATTTAAAAGAAGCAAAGTGAATTTTCCCAAAATAATTTTATTAAGAAATCTCAGTATTTTGGTTTAGGGCCAACATTGTACATTTTCCAGAAGCTAACTGTTCCTTATTAAAATTCTTTTGATAACAAAATTTTCGATTTTTCCGTAATTTTTGCAGCAACGTCCGTAATTCCGTAATCATTAGCTAAAATGCGGAATAATTCCGCAGAATCCGGAATCGTTGGTAACTCTGTTATAATTACAGTATAAACAACAGATGAGAAATTCAATGATTTTTTTATGGTAAAATAGAAAAATTTAGCTGATCATAAAATATCTTATTTACGAAAATTATGGTGCAATTCAAGTTCTATTTAATTCCTACAAAAACCCTCAAACAAAAAATAAAAAGTATAATACATACTTCTAGGGTAATAAAAAGGAATATGCAACAGAATAATCAAGCTGTTTATTAAATTGAACTCATGAGAATTTAAAAGTAAATGTATTTTGAAGCAATTGATTAAGTTAGACAGATTGAGGAAATGTCTATGTGAAATGAAATGTAAATTTTGACTACTTCACAGATAAGAAAAGAGATAAACATTTGTTATCACTTAACACATTAAAGGCGGGAATCGTAGTACTACGATTTATTTCAACTGTACCTTAAAGGCAGGAGTCATAGTAATACAATTTATCTCAACTGTAGCTTAAAGGCGGGAGTCATAGTAATATGATTGTGCAATCCATGCACCACTTTACATTTGTATTTAGTACGTTTTGAGGTTTGAAGCTGTTCAGCAGTTCAAATTCTACTTACAATAAATTTTGAAATCCTTCAATATGGTTTCACATGAAAATAAAGATATATATATGCAGATGATTTGTCATAAAAAAAGAAAGTTGACTTGCTTCAAATGCGAGTTTTGCAATGAACCTCTTCACCGTGGCGAGTGTTATCAACATTATCACACTCATAAAAAATACTAGATTCCTCTCATAAATATGTACTTTAAAACATTTTTTGTAATTAGTGTTTAGTTCTTTTAAAAATTTCTTTTAGTATTAAGAGTTTAAATAAACTTTTTTAAGTCTAAATTTTTTTATGATTACACAAAATATCGCCCGTTCTAGGATGGAAAAGGAGGCGGGGCAGTTGCCGCGTTACCTAGCATACTTTCGTCAAGATCCCTTGCCTTTAATGTGTTAATATAATAAAATAATTAAGTAATTTCCCCAGGATAATATTTCAAAAATTTAAACAGGACAGAGTAGATGTTTTGTAATGTTCTATGATAGTATTTTTATAGATTTTCTGAATTTTTTTGGATAGTTTAAATGACATGAAAAAAATACATTTTACTGGTTATGAAAAAGCACATTACACTCAAGGTACAACATGGGGTCATGACTTTTGAATACTATATTTTTAAGACATTTCTGTTGAATTAAGACAGAATTATCCTTAATCTGGCTTATAAACAAATGAATAAAATATTGGATTTAACTGACATATAAACAATGAACATTTTCTTAGTTTATATATAAATGAAACTAAGTATGCTTCATATCGTACAAAAATATTAACAATAAAAAAAGCAATGTAGTCTTAAATTACCTCTACAGCTCTCAAATGGTCAAAATTTTCAATCTTTTTTACTCGAGCATGTGTAAGATCTACTGACTGAAATAATAAACAGAATATTAAAAAATGTTTAATGAGATATGCATATTCTAATTAACAAAAAAATATCTTTACAAATTTATTTAGATGTACTTTTTTCAAAAAATAAAAATTACTAAGTCATACTGTTTCATCTGCCTCTATTTCCCCAGCATTCATTTCTGGTTCACCCTCATCCATGACCTCATCATCTGAAAATAAACATTTTCCAAAATCTGAATTTATATAATTAAGAAACTAACCTAACAAATCAATAATTAGATTTAAAAAATTTAATGAATAAACAATCAAATGAGTCAATCAAAGCTGTCAAGATTTATAACTAAAATTTAATCCTAATAACTTTGATAACTAAACTTCTGAACCCATATTTTGATTATTCTTAATCACTGTTAATAAACTTTTTCCCCTTCACGTAGCAAACACCTTGCTTGAACCAAGTGAAATAACTCTATATCACTACATAATAACAACATTAACTTTGATTTTTTATAGTACCATAAAAATAAATAATTAAAATATTATCTATTGAAATTATTACTTTGAGTTTTAAATTATAAAAACATTATTTTTCAATACTCCTAAGATGTGTGACCCTGATAGGTTTATCTGAATTTATGTTCAGCTCTATATGAGTAACATTCACAAGTCGAAATAAGCATTAATTTCCAGTTTATTTATTATTATTAATTTTTTTGTCATGAGTATGGTATCTGCCCTAAATCCACATTTTGCTAGATAGAAAGACTGAAAAACAATAAACTTCTCTACAATGGCCCATAATGCAAGATATAAAATCAGCTTGTATGTTTGTAATCTGAATTTGTAGTACACTTATTTAAACAGTTCTTCGTTTGTGAATAATTTGAAAAGTTGCTCCTGTCTCATTCATCATAATATAATAACAAAGCTTACAGATTTACTTAAAGGGTTCAATGCCCAATCGGGTTTAACTACATGAAAATTGTCTTGAAATCTTTGTTTAAAATAACAAAGAGCCTTTAAATGTTAACAATAAGCAGTGAAATTTTCAATTTGTTTTAATTGCATAATCAAAAAAAATGGCAACCAATTTGGTTATTGCTATTTATTTTAATTAAAAATGAAAATGGTTCACATTATTTTATTTTATATTGCACTTCCCAAAACAATGCTTCATACCCCCAAATTAATTTTTATTTTCCAAATACCTCCCTCAGCAGTAAAACTGACACCTGGGAATGTTAGGGACCACTGTTCTAAATCATCAGTATATGGGTGCTGAATATCATGAGTAGAACTTTTAATTTCATTTTTTACAGTTTTACTTTTATTGTTAAACTTCTACAGTACAGGATTTCCAAAAATATTTTCAAAATAATATCATTTAACCCTCTGCTGCTCATCCCACTATTTCCACAGGCAACTCAAATGTAGCAAAATTTGCTTATCCTGCGATTTTCATGGACATTTGCTTTTCTTCCTTTTTTGAGGAGTGTATCCCACTTTTTCACAGTTTAAACAGTGAAATAAATTATATACAGTATTAGACGTTTAATTATTTATTTACTATTAATAAAAAGTATTATATGAATAGCACTATAGTTATATTAGATAATATATTATATATTATAATTATAATAATATATTTATATAATTAATTATATATTTATATTATGTATTTATTACATAATATAATTATAATATAAAATTATATATTATAATTACATTATGTAATAAATAGAAATTAACTCTAATTCAACTGAAATTTATTAAAAAAAAATTTTCTTCTGATCTGAAATTGGTTTTTCGATAAAAATCTAAATAAAAAATCTTTTCTAGAAAGAAAAAGTGCACATTCCACTTCTCAATATATATAGACTTAAAATATACAAAAAAAAAATGCACAATTTTTAAATTGTTTTTGGTCTACAAATTGAGCAGTCAATGAGTTAAGTTACTTAACTGTAAAAAATTCCTACTTTAAGATATCACTACAATAATTAATTTTAAAAGTTAAAGAGTAATATTAGTTATAGAGATATCAATATACAAATCTCTTTTTTATAGACCTCTCAAAAGTTCATAATAAATTAAAATTATGCACTAATTCATTGATGTAATAATCTCCGAATTATGATTATATAATTATACACAAAAAAATTTTATTTAATTATACAAAAACTAAATTTTTCAAATGTTGCTTTTTAGAAACTTAATCTACATAGAAAATATCTAAAAGGATTTCAAAGTTCTCTTCATACCATCATCACTTTCTTCGCTTTCAATAACATGTTCTTCTTCAGCAGACATAATCTGAAAAATTAATGAATAATAATAAATACACATCATTAATTCCCATTCTAAACAGTTTTACAAAAAGTAAGATTTTAATATAAAGTTCCAGAAAATACTTTTTAGGCAAATTACTAACTTTATCTTTCTTGTATGTAGAAAATATTATTTGACACAACTATTGACCACGGTTTTGGTTTGGCTTATTATGGAGAGCTACAGTCTACTTTACTACTAGTGAGACTCAGACTTAATTCTTAAAACTGAATCTAAAATGGCTATGAGCATCCATGCCAGATGTGGAATTCAAACATATGAACTTAAAAAGCATTATATGGTTTTCAGTTACGATACCATCCTGTTAAATACAGTAAACTCAAACATTTTCATTTATGTAAATCTGTGATAATCTATCAGCTTAGACATGGTCTAATATCTTGGTTAGATAGGAACACTAGTCTACTTTCTTTACTATACACAAAGGCTAATGAAGTCAGAACCTTCTTAACCACTTCCCAGTTTTGCCCAAACACTATTGGGGTACTTGAAAAGGGGCCTTCCCTGTATTGCCCAAGCCCCGCTCATGCAACTAATTTTTTTACTCTATTGCAAAGATTTGCCAGAATTTTTTCTTTCTTTAGTTTACAATATTTCTAACAGATGGATCTGGTAGTCCAGTAGAGGTATGATTGCAAAAGGTTTTGGCACTTTCCTTTTACGTGGGAAAAGGTGCAAATTTTGTTTTCATTAGCTTAGTAGATTGCACACTGCAAATTGAATTTCTTTTAAATTTGAGGCTGTATTAAAGAAAAATGAGTGATAATGGAGTAAAATACACGCATCTGAGTTTTAGACTTGATATAATAGATCCTTATCAAAAGACATGGAACAGTAAATGAAAAAAAAAAGGACAACAGGAATTTTGCTCAATCCTTTACGATTGAATGAAAGACACTTTTTAAAAGTGATTGCTCCCAATGAAAAGATGATGAGACCAACAAGGCAGTACTTTGTGTGTTGCTCGAAAAAAAATAATTCTGGAAAACGAGTGAGGAAGGAAACAAGATATTTTTGTCCTGATTGTGATGTTGGACTATGCTTGTCTCCTTGTTTTAAAATTTACCATACAAAAACTGAATTTTAAAAAAATATTAGATGTAAGTACAATTGTACATTTTCTTTTCTGACATCCATTCTTGTAAAGTGTTCTTTCCAGTTCACTTATTTCACTGGAAAAAGCCAACTTTAAGTAAAAATGCATTTTTTTTTCCTAAATAAAAATAAAAATTATTTCATAAAATCAATAATTGTAATAGTTTCGACTCTTGATTTGAGTTCATATAATCGATTTTAACAGAAATTTGTTTCCCTATTGTAAAGTTGAAATTTTACAATAGGGAAATAAAAAAAACTATGATTTTTGGCAAAATACGATGTTTTTAACGTAGACGGATACCTTAAAAAGTTTAGCTGTATAGGCCAAGGTGAAAAACAAACTTTTAATGAGAGAAAAATCAAAATGTTGATTATATTCCCTGTATTTGTTATAATATCTTTATTATGATTTTACAGCAACCTTTTAAAAATTTTAGTAAAATTATAAAGCATCGATTTGATTTATTGACATCAATATGTAGGTAACAATGATGTATAAATTGGTGTCTTACAAATAATAAATAATTCTTTGTACCCCTGCTGTTATGTAAATATATAGTCATTTTTTGTTGCTTTTAATTAAATGTTTAATACTTGATTGAAGTGATTAACTAAACATTAGTTTAAAATGTTATATTTTGGGTGTAAAACATGGAATAAAAAAATTAACTAGTAACAAAGAAGAAGGGAAGTACTTTAAAGTAGAAAGATTACATGGAATAAAAACCCTTTGTTAGACAGGTTTTATTACCTTTTTCAGTGGGAAAAAAATGAGAAAAAAGAAATTCAACAACCCCATTAATCTTTCCTTATGTTACTTTGTCAACAAATTTGAAATGTTAATGTAGTAAAACACAGCAAAGTGAAAAAAAACTGACAATTTTATTTACCTTTTGTTTATTTAACAAAGGACTTTTCAATACTTTTGTTATAGAAATTGGCAGTGGTGGACATGTAGTAAAGGTAACAGTTTATCAAAGCAAATGTTGCAGGTAAAATAGAGAAGCAGTTTTGCCCACAAATAAAAGGATGAACAGTAGGGGGTAGTTAGTTTACCAAAATTTGACTACTTGGAATAAAGAATACATAACCATATCGTAAGTGCTCATTTGTATTTTTTATGCCTTTCAGGCAATGTTAGTAAAAATTCCTGTTCTTAAAATATCAATAAAAATTAAATAAAGGAGGCAATAAAATAGTTTTTGAAATATGCAGCACTTTGTGTTAAATATACTATAAAAGTGTTATGTAAAAACTATTTTCACGTTTTTATTTCTTGATTTCAACTTATTCAAAAACAACAAGTAAGAGAAAATATTGAAAGTGTGTATATGATTGAAAAAGTGATTATTTCTTATCTAAAATGTGCTTTTATATGTATATCATATTTTGTTTTTCAGGATTACGAAATTATAAAGGATTCATATTTTACAATTCTACTGTTTGATGACGCAGCAGGATATTATTTGCTTATAAACTCTGTCAAAGTTTTGCTTATTGTGACACTTTTAATGTAAATATTAACAGTAATTCAATTTTGTTTATAATAAATATAGAAGTTTCAATGGAAATGTGATGTGTAAACAGCTTGCAAAATATGATAACATGTTGAAACTACATGGTGAAATTACACCACATACTCTTGAGTGATAAGAAAAAGAAAAGATTACTGAGATGAAAAATTCAACTGAAAAATATTTTGAAGTGTTTTGGCTTTTGGGTTCTTCATTTTAATCAAGAAGGAATATTTTAAAAGGAATATTTTTTATTTTCATAGAATTCATGATAGTCTTTTTTCAGTTAATATAAAATAACATCAAAGGTTATTTTATCACTTGAAGTGTGTTGACAGTCAGCAGATAGTAGTTTGACTCATAAGAAATGAAGCTAGAAGAAATATACACAGAAGAATACAACAGATAAAGGGATAGATGAGAATTTTGGAAGCAGGGAGCACAATTTTTAAAATTTTCATTCATCAAATATATTTTTCCAAACTTTATTTTTTATTTTACACATAAAAGCAAATCTTAATAAAAATGGTACTTCTCTATGATTTCAGATCTTAAAAAATAAATAAATAATAAATTAGGGTTTTTTTTTTTTTTATATGGAATGCCTCCAATTTATAGCAAAAATATCCATTCTTATGTCTTGATTTTTTAATATAAAATAAATCAAAAACCCTTTGAGAAGACAATAATTTGTCCTTTTTTATTATGCAAGGTTTTTACAGAAATATGAAAATAAATTTCTGTGACTTTCATAACCAACTTTCAATTAAAAAATCTCTCAAATTACCTAAGATGGCCTTACATAAACTTTTTTATAATTAAAACTTTTATCAGCCTGCTCTATCCCCATAGCTGTACAACTCTCTCTTTTAATATATATATATATATTTTTAAATTTAAAGTAGAAAGACAGATAAACTATACAGAATAAAAATCAAAACAGGAATTGCAAAACACAATTGTGACAGTTGGTATACTCATAACATAGGCAATACAGATTAAAGTTAATAATAATAAAAAATTTATTAAAAGCTTAAAAAAATTTATTGTTAATCTTTAATTAAGACTTACAATCAACAACAAAACAAATTTTTTAATAAGTATTTAATATTTTAACATGATTTTGAAATTCTCTTTTTAAATTTACTTTCTTGTGGAACTGATAGGAATATACATCTCCATAGAAACAATATGGTACTGTAAATTTAATTTTAAGCACAGTGTATTTAAAAATAAAACACTTGTTTTAAAAAAATGTACTTAATCCATTGTTTCAGTAAAAAAATTATACAAGCTTTAATAGCTTTTTCTCCCTGCAACTTTCCTATTGTGGTGGAAAATGCAGTGGATGTATGCAGTGGAAAAAAAAAAAAACTTTTCTATTTTTAAGATTTTTTTACTGATTTCTTTATTTAATCTTGTAATTTTTGTTTTTAATCTCTATTTTTATCTTCTTCAGTTTCATTTAGAACTTTCAAGATGGCCTTCATAAAGCTTTTGAGAATGTATGACATATGTTAATATCTTTTATGGTATGGAGGCCTTCTGTACAGATCCATAGTAGCTGACTGTTTCATACATTTTTCTCTATAAACTAAGACTTTCCTCATGTAAGTTTTCTACAAGAAGACTCTTATTTATAAAAAATCCAGTCTCTCTCATTTGATGTATTGCCATGTGAAATATAAGACATAATTTTACAATATGCACAAGATCTTGATAATGTTGATTTCCAACATGAATTGAAAAAAAATTCAAGTCTCTGGGATGAATTTGCATTCTTTTCTAAGAATTCTTCAAACCTTTTTCTCTAAAGAAGAGTTTGCTTCAGAACACATGAAAGAATATTGATTCCTTCTTGGGAAACATTTTCTGAAAGTCTATTTTTATTGTAAAGTATATCCAGTAAAATATTAAATTTAATTAACTAAACAAATTATAAGAAACTAATTTAAATGAGTAAAACACAATCATAATTTTAATTAAAAACTGTTGAAACATTAAAATCAAATTAAGACATTAATTCCTTTGAAAATGTTGCAAAATTGGCAAAAATATGTTCCTATTCTGTTAAAAAATGGCAAAAAACAAATTGCTATTCGGTTACAAAATGGACAAAAATACACTGCTATTTTGCTACAAAATGAACAAAAATACATTATTATTCTGTCATAAAATACCAAAAAGTAATGGTTTTACAACCATTTCAAAAGTTACATTAGTGTTTTCAATAAAACATATTTGTGAACTTATTGTGTTTCTTCAATATGTTTTCACAACAAAACAACATTTTCTTACTACAATGTTCTAAAAATGAAAGTGTGCTACTTGGAGATACTGAAAGGCAGACATCCACTTTGATCTGGATATTTTTTAAAGTTTTATTAGCAATGATAATTATTAAAACTGGTAACTTTTATTAGCAATAACCTTAATTAAAATTTAAGGTGATTTTTATTTGTCAGCGATTTACTTCTTCTCACTTTACTACCAAATAATTTTTGCTCCTAATTTTTGAAGATTTATTGGAAATTACTATGATTATTTAAGAAGTGATATATAAGATTAAAATAAATGATGGATAATTCAATAACTAGTTTATCTGCTATGATACTGCTGAAAAAAATTAAGAGATTGTAGGGATTATATTCCACACAGCTAAATAATATATCTTATCTTATAGAAAAAATGAAGGGGGGATATTGGAATGAGGAAAGAATGAGGTCGAGAGAGAGAGGGGCTATAATGACAGAGGTCAGTGGCTACAGAAGATGCTAAGAAAAGATGATGTGACTGGAGAAAAAGATTAACTTGATGTAGTGTTTCAAATAACTGAGGACTGTTCAGGAAACAAACACACACACACACACACACACACAAAAAAAAAAAAAAAAAAAAAAAAAAAAAAAGGTGCACAATTTTCTTCACTAATATTTCTAATTTTTTTCTCAAACTTAAGAGCTTATTTAGCAGTTTTATTTTTTATTTCTTCTAAAAGATAATTAGTCATCACTAGAAGTTTTAATGAATAGTTTTTGATCTATTTTTAATAAGTAATTTGGTTAACTAAGATGTTCATATTGTAAGAATAGTTGATAAGATTTTAATTGCATTTCTTTAATTGTCATATTTATTTATTTATTCAAAAGACATAAGAAAATAAAATTAGAATACTTCCAATGACTTGGTTTATTTTTTTTATGATTTATTTATATTTAATTCATAATATTAATTTCTTTGAATCCAAAGCAATCTTTTGATTAAATGGCATAAAACTGTAT
This sequence comes from Pardosa pseudoannulata, assembly GCA_032207245.1. Taxonomy (NCBI): domain Eukaryota; kingdom Metazoa; phylum Arthropoda; class Arachnida; order Araneae; family Lycosidae; genus Pardosa; species Pardosa pseudoannulata. Next base: position 9,632,348 of record CM063509.1, read on the forward strand.
TTTGTTAAAAAGGAAGATTCTGATTAATTTTTCTCCTGCTTAATATCTTAATGTTACTTGAATAACAATTGCTATTAATGCAATTGGAATTCTTTAGTTAAAACTTTTATGTTTGAACTTTTTTTTAATTTTAAAAATTTGTAGAACTTTAAAAATGCAGTACTTGGAGACAACTCCAAAATGTTAGCACCTCATAAGAGAGAGAACAAAAAATGAAATTTTAAAATATGCCTAACAAGAAATAAGTATGTAGTATCATTCGATAACATTATAAAAGTTACCTAGAATAGTATAACAAAACTTTATTTTTAGTTCAAGGAATAAGTATGCTGAATTACAGAAATAAACATATTTTAAAAAATAATATTAATTGTTAATAAATGCATTTATAGCACCTTAAAATCCCATTTTAAGTTATGAAGATTATCTGCATATTTGTCAATAACACTTTTCATTCATGACATAATAGGGATGAGATGAAGGGGTGATAAAACAGTTAATACTTCATCTCATGCTGTTCCTGAGATACAATTTCAACCTTTATGAGAATGATCTTTCGACAGAAGCAAAGCAATAGGAAACAGGAAAGACAATAACGATTTTTAAGAGTATATCTATATTCAGAAAAAAGGGCAATTCTAGGTTTTTTGAAAGAATCTAGCACATATCTGAGAACATTTTCTAAATTATTAGTAATATCATTTTCCCAATTAAGACACTTGTAGTCACATTCTGATTCAATATATTCAGCAGTTCAAGGCCGTAGGCAAGGGGAGGGATTTAAGGGACCAGTGCCCCTCTGAAATTCTTAAAGACCATTTCGTGGAAAGAAGATGGACCATGTGTGTGAGTGTGTCATCTACCTAGCTGTGCACAGGGCCTGATTATTGCATGGGCACTTAGGGCACTTGCCCTGGGTATGAAAATTTTAGGGCGCACGAAAATTTAGTCGAGTGCTTGAAACACACATTAATTGGGGGAAAATTGCAAACTTACGCTACCATCGTTAAGTTTTAATAAATTATTGTATGAGGTAATTGTGTTTGTCATAAACTATATTGTTTCCTATTTACCTTAATTTTACTGTTATTTACCTGATAATTAATTCCCTCAACAAACCTTGTGCTATCCTATGGGTTATAGCATATTCATAAGATAGTTTATTAGCAATGTGTCACTATAAACCATTAAATCGTCTCATCCATTTAAATTATTTTTAATTCTATTATTATTTATTTTCTACACTAGAGAGATTGTGAGTGTGACACCATAAAAATAAAAAAAAGTGGGACACTTTAGGTCTTTAAAAAAGTCCTTCATTTTTAGCATGGCTAAACAGAGATAATAATGATTACGTAAAATGAAAGTTTGGTGTTTTGATTTTGAATATTTTAATGCTAATTTCTTTAAATTCGTTTGCTAATTCAATGTTATAATTTTTATATGTCTGTAAGCATGATAATAACTTGTCACTATAAATTTGCATGGGGGTGGAGGGCACAAAAGTATCTTAGTTGGGCCCTGGCTGTGCATAGAGAACAGTGGGCTTAGAACAGTGACAGTGAATTTAGGAGTAAGTACATATTGGATTCAACATGTAAGAACTGATTAACTACCACTTTTGGCAACTCATCACAATATTGTTGCACAATCGGAAATGTGAAAATTTTTTCACGAAAATTTCAAAAAGACCATATTTTATAATATACAGGTAAAAATATGAACTTCTCCATTTTCTTTCAAAATTCTTTTTCTTTAGTTATACTTCTGTTTTAAAAATTAAAATTTAATACCATGTCTAGTTTATATATTTTCAATATTAATTTTACTATTAAATCCATTGTTATGCTACTACATTACTCCTTCAAAGCTATAAATTCGTTCATTATAACATTTTTTAGTTATTTTTATATTTTAAAATCACATTGTATTATGATACTCATTAGGAGTATACATACATAAGAAAACCTGTAGTTTTATTGAAGTACTAGAATATAGCCCATCATATGACAGGATTAGTAAAATTTTTAATATTCCAGAACTGTTAAGTACCCAATGAGGCAGGTAAAAAATGGTTTGTTTCTTGGCTGAGAACTATCTGGTTCACTCTCAATAATTTATTTATCGTTATACTCCTCTAGAGTCTCCCAATCCTGTAATGCAGTTTAGAATCACATTGAATTCATTGAGTCAAACCGTGTGGTTATGTATAATAAACAAACACACAAACGAACAAACTTCTTAATTTCCAAATATATATAAATTAAGAGTTAGATATTTATGATTCCATGAAATAGATTCCTAGACTTATATGAAAAGAATTTATTTTTAGTACCGGTGGTAAAAGTTTCATTGCAACAAAAAATAATCAATGATTAAATTTAAAATTATCACGTATGTACCTAATCTATTATTTAAGCCAAATATAAAAGAAAATCATTTACGTAATATCTAAGTTCAATGATAAAAGATATTAAAATAGTGTAGACGATATTTAAATAGTTTAAAATATGAAATGATTAAATGAGATGTTTAAAGGAATGACGTCACAATGCTAGAAAAAATTGTTATTTTTACCTATTTATTAAGTGATAAATGGATAAATTTAATAGCCTGCTCTTCACCGGGGAAAATAGGGCTTGTAATAATGGCATTAAACTCTCAAAAAGGAGGGAAGGGTTGAATTTCGAACGTTTTAAAGACGACAGTATTTTTTGCTGTGATATGAAGCATATTTATACAAATTTATTTTAGAATCGGATCGATAGTTTAAGAGAAGATAAACTTTATTTGCTTTGAATGGATGCCTCTGTCCATTCCAGGTCTAACCGCTTCATAAATTGGAGGACAGACATACAGATAACTTAGGCTATTATTATATAGGGGATCCTTCACAAAAAACAATGTCCCCCTCTGAATATAATTTCTGGATATGGCCCTGCGGCAGTCCAATAAAGCTTAAAGAAAGAATAGGAGGGGTAGAATATATTTCAATAAAATGAAATGGAAATGTTAAAAAATAAATTCTAGAAATTTCAGGAATGGGAGAGGACTTAAGCCCTCTGGCTACTGCCTTGGGATCACAAAAATTTTTAACCCCTTCATGAAAGACATCTATGTACACTACTAACATTACAGTAACACAGTAATATATACCATACCTTTAAGAAATATATGCTGGAGGCACTACTGATTTAAAACTGACAACTGTAGAATTCTGTTTTAAAATTTTCAAAGCATCAACGACCAAAAATCTAGAAAAACATAAAGGTGACTATGAATGACAAGTAGGTGAAATGAACATAAAAATTTAAATTCAGCAGCCCTAAAACAATAGTTTGTTATATCAGCAAACTATTAAAATTAAATACCAATTACCATAATACTTTCCATAAAATATAATTAAAACAGAATTTGCGTAACTGATAAACTGAGGTTTAATCAAATAATATTAAAGTAAATGCTTTTCTCAGCGATTTTCCAATAAAACTATTTTAATTGTTAAACTGCTGTTCTATCCTTTTGAATAATTTATATTTCTACTTTTTATTCATATTTAGTAATCATATAGTTAAGTAGTACAAATGAATCTTTAACAGTTTTTTTATAGAAATCAATAATCCATTTATGATAGAGGTTGAAAAGTCTGAATTTATTGATAACAAATAAAAGAAATATCTAAGTAGAATAGTGTAAAAAATACTTTAAGAGAAATTATTTCATCCAGTTTGTGAGCTATACAGCTTCCCAGAAATAGAAAAGAATACAAAATAAATATTATGCTGTACGTAATTGTTGTCTGTTTCAATGTGATTATACGTTTTGTTAAGTGTTTTAATCAAATACTTAAAATGTTAATTATTTATTCTATCTTTAATTTTTCAAATAAATTAATTAGAACGCAGAGGATAAAATTAAATGAAACGTCGATTATCACTTTTGAAATCTTGGATAAAACTAAAGAGATATGCGACTAATAAACATCAAAATGTTTTAATTTATTAAAAACTAAGGAATTAAGAAAAATAAACAAGTCATATATATACAAATATTCAAATAACTGTAAGAAACGATAAAAATTTAAGTATAAGATTAATAAAATAGGTAAATATGCAGTGAAGAACAAATTGCTATCATGTAATTCTTAAACACTAAAAAATAAAATATTTATTTTTAATTATAAAATAAAAAAGATATAGAATGAAGTAAGTACAACAATTAAGATAGCATGATACCGGCATATAATCTTTATTAAAATATTTCGGCTTTGTCAGTCTTACTGATTGAGAAGGGTGAAGAAATGAAAAAAAAATTAAACATACATAGAAAAAGAGTTTAAAAAATCTTGTACTAAGGTATCGATGTATTTAAAAGTTTATTTACGTTCATGAGTTGATTAATTCACAGTATTGCGCTTGTCAATGTCATTTTCGATAACCCAAATATCGATTTAAATTTTCATAAAATATTTATAAACAAAAGGTAATGTTTTTAAAATTTAAGACAATTTTTAATAAATTTTTTTCACATATATCTTGATGAAGAGAGTCAAATAAATAATTTCTATTGTAAGTAATGAAATTTAATAAAATGTGAATTTCGGTGTTCTATAAAAGTTTATCTTGAATAAAAAAGAATTTGTTTCGTTTTCTAATGTTATCTTTTCTAAAATTTTCTCATAAATATATGCTTTACAAAGAAGAAGAACTAAGTTTCTGCTTTTATTTTTATTTTTTTAATTTTCTGTTTCGACCTCTCGAGATCCGTCCTTCAAATAGCAGCATTTGCTCCTGCACGTCTGAGACGATTAGATAGCAATTCCGCGCTGTGCGCTCTGTCAACTTACTTTTCTCTTTAACTCGTAAGAAACCTACTTCGTTTTCTTCAGATTTGTATTTGTTTTAAACCTGGCTATAATTTATATACTTTAAAAATTGTTTAAAAAATCGGCAAAATTATTCACCTGTTTGATTCATTTAAGAGCTTATATTAATTTGTAAAAGTGTGACATTGCATGACCTTGCTAGTGACATTACCGGTGTTTATAATTGCACGTGAAGTTGTTCTATTAACGTTAAATATCCATACATTTAAATTTTGCAATTGATTTGGTACTTCTTGCGTGTATTCTAAATTTACTTATTGGTCTAAATTTTGTTTAATATTTTCCACCGGTAAATGCCACTTATTGATAGTTTCTTCATTTTAAACATGACTAATTATAAGCTAATCTAATTTATTATCATTTAAATTTAATAATTGATTCACTGTCCGAAATTACTAGATATGTGAACACAGTTGGATATAGATTTATCTAGTGATTTTGTTGCACGATTTAAATTTTTTTTGTCTGTCAAACTTACACGTCTCGTATGTCTTTGCACATATGCAGATTGCGTGAGACTGACTTTCTTTTAATTTATTACTAAAAGATTTTAACCTTTATTTTATTGAGTAGATTGTATGCATATCATAATTATGATAAATGAAGATTAGATTGTTTCATTTGATAATTTAGTAAAATTTTGCTATTAATTAAAATTTTAAAGCAAATCAACTAAAGAAGTAGCATTGTTTTTGTTAAAGAAGCCACAATAAAGCTACTTCAACTTTACTGAATATATGACCTTACTTATGTTGGATTTACTTTTAAATATAGCCTGTCATGTTTTTAAATCTATGCTATGCTTTTAACTTATTACTTTGCAATGCTTTACTATTTACTCCCATTCTCTCAGATTATTGATTTGTTTATTAAGTTAGGATTTGATACATAAATAGTAAATTTCCTTCTAAAATTAAGTTTAAAAAAAAAAAATTGTTTTAGCATTTTCTGATAACTAACTCTAATCCATCATAATTTTGTTTTTATGTCTATAACACTGCATTTTTAATTTAAATATACCTTTATAATTTAATTTGCTCTAATTACTACTTCTAATAAAACTACTAGCATTTCGATAAAAGTATGAGCTTAATGATCCTGAATATAATTGATAGATTGTAAGAATGAAGAAATTTATTTTTGTCCTTGTTGGCAAATGAGTCAAGCACCTTGCTATGACTTAACCTTTCAACAGAGTTGAAGGTTAAAAGGTTAAGTAAGATTGTCAAATGCATAACCCACTTTCAAGGATATAATTTTATTTTAAATTATCAGTTAGTCATAGAGATTTAAAAGAGATACTGTGTTTTTATAAAATATTTTTACTTTATATTTTATAACCTATCAGTAAACTAACAAATGCCAAAATTGTTTTTGAACTGCTTCTTGGTCTAACTGCGTTATAATTGTTTTTGTAAATTCTTGGTTATATATTTAAATTAACCTTTATGTCTGCAAGTACCTAACTACTTTAAATTATATAGTTTAAAATAGTCAATTTGAGTAACATAAATTAATTCAGTTGTATTTATTTGAAAAATATATCCTTAGAATATCTTATTTTTACTAAATGCAGTTGGAAATGATAGTAATATTTAATCATAACATTTTGCAACTTCAGCAAAAAAATGCTCAAACCAGTTTATTTTTAAAGTTTATATGATTTGTATTATGAGACTTAAAAACATAAGATACCAATTAATGAATAAGGTTCTACTCCCTGAAGTACTAAATATTTGGTGAAGTAAAGCAAATATACTTTGATGAGTAACCTTTTTACTTTACTGATATGAGTGAATTGTTGCATTAAACTTTATAGTTATATTTTTTATAGGGTCAATAAACATGCCTATTCAGAAGATCCATGCAAGACAAATTTTTGACAGTCGGGGTAATCCAACTGTTGAAGTTGATGTAGTCACTGATAAAGGTATGTAAGAGTAACAAAGATTTATGCATTTAAAACTCAAATCTACTTGTATCCATCAAAACTTAGATCCAGTCACAAATTTTTTAATTCTATTTTTCTTGTAAATTTGATCTAGTGTAATAAAAGTGATATATATTTGTAAAAAAGCAGTATAATAAACCTCAATTTTTTGAATGGCAAGGTTTACATAATTTTTCTTAAATTTTAATATTCATTAAATTTTATTAAATTTTTTTGAAATTATGAATTTTAATGTCATTTGTTGGTACTTCAAAGCATCTAAATTCTAGAAATGATTAGGTGTATAGTTTTGAAAACCTATTTATTTTCCCAATGCTTCTTACCAGTTATTGATTAATAATTCACATTAAATTACTATAATTTTTTTTTTCAAATATATATTTACAATGCATTGATGGAATACCTTTAAGGAATTTCGGGATTAATTGAAGTTATTAAATGTAACTAAATGATATATTTTATCAAACATACTGTGAATATAATTTGGTCAATAAAAATCTAACTATAAATATTTACTTTTATATTAATATAAACTATAGATGGTAAGCAAAATTGACTTACTGCTTAATGTATTTTCTCTAAAATGTTATAATATATATATGTATATGTCAAGTCTAAAAAAGGGGGATTTGGAAAAATTAAGAGTTATAAATGATTTAAACGGGAACACTTTGCTAACAACAAAACAAATGAAAAAACCCACGCTCGCATAATCTTTTAACATAATTTGGTCAAGCAAAAGGATATTCGTAGGAATATGATGAGTAAGCAAAGAGATAAGAGGCAATTGGCGCAGAAACATAGAACTGTCAGCAGCCTCCATGCGTGGCTCTGCCATGAAGTAAATGAAAATGGCACAGGTGACACCTAAAAGGGAAACTATACTTTTAATAAAGATATTATTTAACAAGACTGCTTCTTCCATTCGCCTACCACTGGATACGACATATACGTATATGTGTGTGGGAGGATAAAAAAATTTAGCTTAGATATCCTATTGAAAGTTCTTGAAATACTTCTAATGATTAAGCAAATCTAATGCATGAAAATATGAATAGCAAGTAGTTGATCAGCATATCACTACTGTTAATACAAAAGTTTACAAGAATTTACTTTTTTTTTTTTCTAATTTGCACCAAATGTAGTATTTTGTTGTCTATAACTGTTAGAATAGTTACATCAGCTAATCCATTATAAAAGGATATATCTTCAGATGGTGGCATACAAAACTTTAACAGTTGCTGACTAAAATGTCACAATTAATACAAAATAAAGGGGAAAAAAATACTTACAATGCAATATCCTTATGCTGACTGTAGATTGTATACTGATCAAAATGCAAATTTTAATATTTGCAATAAAATAATAAATGAGCTAATGTTTGTTAGTGATTATGATCCTATATTCCTACTACTAGATAAAAGAAATGTTCTGGATGTTCTATTGAAAATGGCATTTTGAGTAGAATATCATATGTAAATGTATTATTTTGTGTATGTTCTTTTCCTAGTTGAGTAGTAAAAGTAATAAGTCCAATTTTGACAAACTATAAATTTATGGTATATGAGAATTTTATAAAAATATCTGTAGGGTTATTCAGAGCTGGTGTCCCTAGTGGTGCCTCTACCGGTATTTATGAAGCTCTTGAAATGAGAGATGGAGACAAGAAATCCTACCACGGAAAGAGTGTTTTAAAAGCAGTAGAAAATGTAAACAAGATCATTGCACCAGAAGTCCTTAAAAAGGTACGTTTTTATTTAATGTATTTCCTATAAAATATATCATAAAATTAACATTAATATAACAAAAGTAATTTTATAATTAAATTTAGCAATTCCAAAATCAAACCTTAGTACTAGTAAGTTAACAGCCAGCTTGATTCCAAGACAAATTGAACTATTTTTTTACAATTGTTTACATATGTAACAGTTATGTACCAAACTGGGCCCATTTGGTTGTGAGGCCATCTAGGCACTTCTCAGTAGCAGTAGGTAGATTGTACGTACTGAATAACTCTGACCCACCCATTAAAAAAAAAAAAAAAAACCCAGTATCATAACATTGATCTTTATTTTTGAAATTTCGTTTTTCTTCTTTCTCAACATTCTAACTTTTATATTATGATATTTAAAATATTTTTAATTTGTTTATAGCTGTTAAGTCAAATGAACAGTGAGTACATTCCATAATAACCTTCAGGATGGTAGGTCAACTGGATTTCCTGGGCTGAGCCCTCTAATCCAGAGATTTCTAACAGAAAAATAAAACAACTAAAAGAAAAAAGAGAAGATAAAGAGGTGGATTCATGAGTTTATAACACAAAACTAAAGAGTAGAAAGTTTAGGGATAGAAACAAAACGTACATTTTTGCGGCCAGGGACATCCATACAATATGGGTGAAATTTACATTTTTAGCATTTAAAAATCAAAAATTAACATGAAAATAGTTATATTTAAAAATATGGATATAAGCTTAAAAATAATAAAATTACAGAAAATTATAATTTATAAATTAAATGAGAATTTGAAAAATGACATCTTGGGGGTTCCATAATAAGAGAAGAGCAACTGAATTTATATTAACTTATTGTTTATTGATTATGGTGTGTTGGAATGCATAAACATCTAACTCTTAAAGTATAGGAATCTAATCTTAAAATGTGTTTACAAAAGTATAATTATTGTACAGGAACAGTGTCATGTTCTTTTGGAATATTTTCTGATTTATAATTCTCTATTAGTTCAGTCTTTAAATAGCAAAATTGCTATAATTTGTAGTCTTTCTCAATCTTTTGTTATCAAATGAGGCATTTCTTTGAGATTGGTAATGAAATAAATTGTTAAATGTTGTACTAAAAATTTTTATTTTTAATATTTAGATTAAACACTATTTTTGGAATTGCTTTGATCAATAGCTTAGTTTTAAAAATTAAAATCCGCAGCTAAACTTGTATTTGAAATTCTTCATCTTATATATATGCATTTACACAATTTTAGGCTCAGACCATTTAAAGAATTAAGTTAACATTTTAGAATAGTATTGATTATAACTATCAGAGTTGCATGGGTATTGCAGAGTTAAAAATTTTGAAATATGATAAAGTTGATAATCTTTTTAAATTGTCGGCTATTGGTAGAACAAAATTTTTAATGAACTTACACCAAGATTACTTATCAAGTATTGGTTTGTAAGGAAATTTTTGATAGATAGAACTACTGCAGGTTTGAAATTCCATCACTTTTCTCACCTTTAGTCACTTTTTTTATAATTGATCACTTTTAGTCACTTTTTTCATGGTATATCAGAGCAAAAGTCTGTTGTTGAAAGAAGAAAATCTGAATTAATAAACTATTTTAATAAACAACCAAAAATGGGATGCTCTAATCTTATTTTTATTATTAAAATGTAATTAGTCATATGGTTTCCAGAATTGAGTGATTTTAAAAAGTCGTGAAGAAGTTCCTGAAATCTACATTTGTACTGAAATGTACATTTAATACATTAAAGTAATTTACGTCAAAGCACACATTACTCTTTTTCTTCACAATTTTTGTTTAGATACTCTAATCTAGCTATGTACATATTTAAAAAGACATCATTAATATATGCAGAAAATTGTGATTATAAAGTTAATGTATTGTATGTATTCGAATCTAATTTATAGATTTTCTTTAATAAAAAGTAATGTTGAGTTGTGTTAAACAAAATTTTTAACCTTTTTTGTATTTGATGCTAAAATCATGTTTTGCATGAATCATTTGATTTAGAGTTAAAATACATAGAAAAATCTTATAATAGCATCTGTAATCAAGAGGGAAAAAACTTTTTTTTTTCTCTTCTCTTTTTAGTCACTTATTCTGTATTTGTCACATTTCTCACCTTTTTTGAAGTACCTAAGCAGTTGCAAGCCTGCTACTGCCAATAAATTCTTTAATTATCATTATCAAGAAATATTTTTATTGCAAGATGTTAGAAAAATGTAACAATGAAAATAAAATTGCATTAAACTGCTACTAACAGGTTAAAAATATTTAAAAATAGCACCGCTTATTTAGAATAACAAAAAATATAAGACAATGTGTCATGGTCTATGTAAGAATTGATGGGTTTGATCTAGTCCCTATAACTGATAAGCACCAAAAAATGTATGTAGGTCCTGGTGTCTAAACAGTAGACCGTAGCACTCTAAACCATACCAAAAGAAGTACACCTCAGATATATGGTGTACTTGAATGATAGAATGTACCATACAAGAATAAGGTAGGGGATAAATCATCTGGTGAGTAGTAAATAAGGTACGTTTCTAGGTCTTTTTGTCTGAGAACGCAGATAGATGTGAAATTATACAATTAGAGCATGCTAAATGTGGGGTTATCACTGACCACTAACAGATTGTATAATTTCCCATTTTGAACATCTATTCCAATTTTAATTCTTATCCTATGGGTTAGAAAGATTAATGCAACTTCAGTTATGTAAAAATTAATCGATTTAAAAAATATGGAAAGTTTTCATGCATCTATATATCAAGTAATTGTTCTTTTTATAGAATATTTGCCCAACAAAACAGACAGAAATTGATGACCTGATGCTCGCCCTTGATGGTACAGAAAATAAATGTAGGTTTTAATTTTATTTCTAGTAGTGTTACTGTATTGAAATATTGTTAAAATAAAAATGGAAACTGCATGAGTAATAAATTTGAGATTGGTATAATACCAAAACAATGCTAAAAATTTTCATAGCATTAATTTATGTAACTAGCAGCCCCCCCCTTTTAAATTTTTTTTTTAAGTATAACATTATAAATGTTGTTTTTACAAAATGAGACTAAAATGAAGTAAAAATAAAAAAACAAATGTATAAGATTAAAACTAAGAATTGAAGAAAAGTTAAAATTTCAACTCTAATTTTAGCTCTCTGACTTTCTTTTTATGTAAAAATAAGGTAAGCTTACTATTTTACCTTATGTAATAGTCACATATAGACATCTTTTATGGGGAAGGGAGGGGATTAGATAAAAGCACTATAGAACTTTTTTAATTGATGCCCTTGTTTTGTCAAATTATAATATGACAACACTATATTAAAAGTTCAAAATAAAGTGTGTAATCTCTATTAAAAATTCATAAATTTATGAACTTATCTAACTTTGGGGTAGGAATAAACTCCTCCTCTCTGTTACATACACTACTGAGATTAACATTGCATTCAAAGTGCAGTTTTCCTGTAAAGGGTCTAGTTCTTGCTACATAATCATTGTAAATTTTGGTTATTTATTTTTTAACTTTTAGGAGTTTTTATCAATTTATTTTAATAAATCATATCTTTTTAATGGTTTTATATTAAAGTGAATTTTACAAGATTAATGTACCCATCAAATGCAGATCTTATGAAAAGGTAATGAAGCAATAAATAAGAAAATTTATCTAGAATTTTTATACTATTTTACTTTTTATATCAATGTTCATCGTGGAAAAAATATCAGTAAAATGAAAACAATGTAAAACTGAATGCTAAATTTCTTGGTATTGTTATAAAATCCTATTTAACCATGCAAAGTTCAAATTTTTTAATTTTAAGTTTATCTACTTAATGGCATCACATTTAATTTAAAAAGTATTTGCATCTTATTAAATAAAATCTTTATTACTGCATTGGCATATTTGTAATGGTAAATGTAAAAATTAGCAGGCATTTGTTACCCTGAATCATTTGAATGCCTAAAATGTTGATATTTTATGTATATATATGCAAGCAGTAATTTGTTTAAACCTGACTTTTTGCATATTATACATAACACTCCCTTCCATTGCTAATAATTGGGTTTTTTTTTTTTTTTTCCAAGTTTATATTTTAATAAATTTGTTTAAACTGGCAGTACTGAGTAAATATGTACTTAATAACTTATGCATTGCTTTGAGCAATTATAGTTGATATGTTGATAAATTGTTAATTTTAAATATGATGTAGATGTCAAATGTTTTAAATTGTGTTCACTGTGATCTTAAATTTTCAGCAAAATTAGGAGCAAATGCTATTTTGGGCGTTTCTATTGCTGTTGCCAAAGCAGGAGCTGCAGAAAAGGTAGGAACTATTATTCTTTGAGTAAAAAAAATAAAATTCAAAGTGTTTAAAGCATTTGAAGATGCTATTAAAGATTCTAATCATAAAAAATGGCTAATTAGAATATTTTCTTGACATGTGCTCCAGGAGTATCCTGGAATTCTGGGTTTTTTCAATTATCCTATTAAGTGTGGAATTACGAGGCTCATCCAGAAAGTTTCCCTATTTAAAAGAAAAAAGAACTCACATTTTCACTGAAATATTTATTGATAACAAGTAAAGCCATGTTTCAGCAGTTTTTCAGCATAGCCACCACAAGAATTCAGACACTTGTCGTATTGAGGAATAAACTTTTGTATACCTCTGTTGTAGAACTCTGCCTGCTGTGAATGGAACCAGCCTTCCTGTCCCAGAACACTGTGCACATCCTTTACTGTACCGACTGTGTCTGTTTGAATTGGGTCCTGACCCAAGATCCACTATGCCATTACATTGACTGCTGCTTGGTTTCTGGGCTAAAGTGCGAAATCAGTCTCATTACCCATGACAATCCTGTTGAGGAACTAATTGCCGTCGTCATGACACTATCAGAAATATCAGGGGGGTTTGGGTGTTTTTGGGGGGGGGGGGGGGGGGGGGGGGGGGGGGGGGGGGGGGGGGGGGGGGGGGGGGGGGGGGGGGGGGGGGGGTGGGGGGGGGGGGGGGGGTTGGGGGGGTTTTGTGTGTGTGTGTGTGGAAAAAAAAAAAAAAAAAAAAAAAAAAATTGTTTTGGGTGTTTTTTGTTGTGTTGTGTTTTGTGTGTGTGTGTTCTATCAGAAATAACAGGCTGCTCCTAAGTTTTGAATTTTGTGTTCGGATGTCAGTTTCGCTCATGAACTGCAGAGCTAACAATGAATTTAAGTTGCACAATGCTTTGTGCATTCAAGATAACCAACCAAACCTTGCAGGTGACAGGAGAAGGAATTGGTCTCCATTTCGGACCACTGCTACCCTGCTACTGGCACGAATCGGGACTTGTCCAGCTGGCATATGATTAATATGTCATAGATCGGTTCCGCACGCACAATTGACACAGCTAATTACGTTTACTTTAAAGGGGAAAACATTGGGGAAAATTACTTTCTGGACGTGACTTGTAATTACTTCAAGGTTCAAATTTTCCACTATGTTAATTTGAATTTAACAAAGAAAAAATATTTAAAAAGGCTTCTTGTCAAACTTTCACTATCGCTTGTTTTAGCTTTACAAAGCAAGTATTCTACTGCAGTCAGAATTTTTGGTCATTGTAAGGGATGGAAGAGAAGAGGTAATTTGCTGGAGTATGAGCTCTGGCCTTCAAACAGGTGTTGATAAATTTGCATAAGCGTAGTGTTGTGATGACACAATCTTGTAACTCTTATGTGTGTATTTCAAAGGTGTATTTGTGTCTAGTAATTGTTTAACCTAGCCATTATTACACCAGAAAACAGATGTATCATAAATGCATTTTATATTAAAGATTTAAAAATTCAGTTCTAAGAAGGATAATTTAACATCTAAGAGTAAGAATTATCAAAATAAGTTTGGAAAGTTTTTTATTTTAATTGTTTAAATTAAAAGTTACTGCTATAATTTACTAACAATTAAAATTGCTGCTTGATATTTACTACCTATAGGTTAAATCTAATATTAATAAAATGAAATTACTTGTTATATGTAATTAACTTTTTAGTTCCAGATTTTTGATTACAAATGATATAAATTTCCAGGTTTTTTCTCATCCTTGTCTTGATCATGTTGGCATGCTAATAATATAAATTAGTGCTTCCATACTTTTGTCATTTTATTTCGCATCTATTGTACTTAAAATGAAAGTTATTTTAAAATTCTCCTAAAAGCTTCAGTGTACTGTTTTTCTTCATGTACGTGTATTTCAACTGTATAAAATTAATGTCCTTAAAATTTGACACAAGTAAATGTCTTTATTAATCTGTATCATAGTTTTCATCAGTTAGGAATTGCTAATAGAAAAATGTGCATGCTGAACGATGGCCAATTAGTTAGGGTACTGGCCTTCAGTACCGGAGTTCGTTGGTTCGAATCCCACAGTGGCATGGATGTTCGTAACCGTTCAGAATCGGCTTTAAGCTGTAGGTCCCAGTCTCATTAGCCCTCGTGTTGCAAAAAGTAGACTGTAGCACTCAAACCAAACCAAATAGAAATATGTCTAAAATATTCTGAATATTTTTAAACAAAATTATCCATAAATCATTAAAAAATAACATTGCATGCTGTGAAAAAAAGTAAACAGCATTGACTTGCGTATGAAAAAAAAAAAAAAAAAACATTGAAACTGACACACTCTAATTTATTTCATGCTATTCTATATTAAGTAACAGGTGATAATGTGGTAGGACTAAACATTCATTCCATTTAAATTAATTAAAGCAAAAATTTAATGTTTGCTGTTTGAAAACTTCCATTTTAAAATAAAAAATTATATTAAAGCTGAATACAGATATGGATTTCAGTTATCTTATGGTTTATTTTATATTTTAGGGTATTCCATTGTACAAGCATTTAGCAGATCTTGCTGGTGTGAAAGAAATCATTCTCCCAGTTCCAGCCTTTAATGTTATAAATGGTGGCAGTCATGCTGGCAATAAACTCGCCATGCAGGAATTCATGATTCTGCCTACTGGTGCAAGTAATTTTACTGAAGCCATGAAAATGGGCAGTGAAGTTTATCACCACTTGAAGAATGTTATCAAAAAGAAGTAAGAATTTGTAAAATTTAGTAACTTAGAAACAAAAAAAAAATTAACAAATTGAGAGTTAATGGTATTTAATGACAAATAATCCCCTCATAAAAACAAATTGTCATGCTTCTGTCATAAAGTGTTTAGTTCAAAAATTGAAACAGTTCAATTTTTTATTATAAGTACCCTGACATCAAACTATTAAATTTATTTTAATAAAACTTGATAAATTTCATGTACATTTTAACTTTATATATTTAAAATGTAGCATTTTAAAATTTTTCTCAGTTCTTTTGTAATATAAAATTTTATTATCCATATATTGATACCAGTTTTCTCCCATGGTAGTTGGAAAAAAGGTAGTTCTAAATTGTTTTAACAAATATATTAATAGTAGTTTAAAGTAAAACCTAATTTCAGTATATTTATAAAATATATTTTGAACAAAAAATTGTATAGCTCTTTAATATTGCTAGAATGTTAAAATAAATCTACAACTATTGAATTTTGATTTGACTTAAACAGAAGTCATTATCAATCTTGGAGAGGGGGGGAATAGTTACCCAATCACCAATACTTTATGTGGTAAAATTCATTAGTAATCTTTTGGTCATTTTGTGAATTGACTTTTAGAATGGTACTGTCTACCCAAGAACTGTGCTTTATTTCTTTTAGATATGCTAGTTCCTTCAGCTCATTTTCTTTTGGTTGTTGGATGTTTTTATAAATGGCTTAATTGATTGCTGCAGTAGTTTATTAAATTTAAATGAAAGTTTGGAGGTTGTTCGGCTATAGCATGTTTCATTAAAATGCATTTACAAAATGAAACTGAAAATCAGTTTTCCAATTTTAAAAATTGCCAACATAGGTCAGAATAATTTTTACTAGTTTTATCATAAAATGTATTATAGAAAACATTTGATTTTAAGTTTACAAAGGGAAAGAAATTGCATTGTACAATATTTAACCATACCCTCATTTTATCTTATTGCATAAAAGAATCTTAAATTATAAATTCTTATATTTTTATACCATCCTACGAACAATGTTGTTTGGGCCTTATACCTGAATCCGTTTGAAAACTGCTCATATATTCTACGTACCACATTGATTTGGGATTTACCTAAATCCTTCAGACATTTGCACTATTTTAATAGAGGTGCTGTACCTTTATGTACTTTATTTCACTTTCTCACGCTTCATGTTCTTTCAAGGATTTTATACTTTTTTCACAACTGTACTAGCAGTATTAACCACTAGGGGTAAGATATATAAAATAAGGGGTTTGAATCTTATTTGAATCTTAAACAACCTATTCATTATGCTGTGCTATAAGACCCTCTAGAGTGTGCTAACTGTAGTGTAATTGGAAGACTGATCACCAGGGTCAGAAGTATAAGATGAATGGCAGGATAAGATGATACACTGAATTTGTTTATAGCTAGCCATATAGACAAAAAAGGCAACATCTTTAGTATTAGCTTTACCTAGCGAACATGTAATTCTATATTAACTGTTCTTTTGAAGTTTCCCTATTAATTTTTAACAGAATAAGGTTCTGTGTTTATGAAGGAAAGACAGAAATGTTTCTCAACAACAAATGTTAATATTAATAGCCACTATGCAATGAGCATAAAGTACTGAGCAGACTAAAAATAATAGATATAAACTAAACATAATACATTATATAAGAATTATACATTTGCTAATAATATATATTTGCCAGACCCTAAAACCAAATTAGAAATGTATCAAACTTAAAGTATTTAAAGAGAAGAAAAATTATTAATGAAACATCCAAACTTGAGGTGAAAAATATCTTTTGCAAATAAACTTGTTTTTCCTGTGCCAGGTCTTATATATTTTGTTTTTAAAATTACTGAAATGCCATCTCACAACTGATTATGAGAAGGTCTTTAAATACTTCAACGTAAAAAAAAGTCTATGCCTAATTTTCATGAATAAGACAATATTAAAAGTATTTCATAATTGGGGATATATTAATATAATTTTTTCTTGCCTTGATAATCTAAGGGTAGTTTAATGGGACTTTTGCCACTGTTTTCTATAATTCGTTAGTATTTAAATATTTATCAGTGACTTAAATTTCAAATAAAAGTTAAAATAACGAAAGAATCTATATATTCATAGCAACCTTTGCTTATACCAGTATTTAAATTTACTTTTGTTACGAGTTGTGCAGGTTATTTTACTTGCGTATCCTTAAATGAACCCTAGTGTTGGATGTTCAAATATTTTATCTAGCCTCTTTAATGTCAAGGAGTGATTGTTTAGGCAGGGTTGCAATTCCGTCACTTTTCTCACCTTTAGTCACTTTTTTCATGGTGTATCACAGTAAAAGTCTATTGTTGAATAAAGAAAATCTGAATAACAAAATATTTTAATAAAAGACCAAAAATGGGATGCTCTAATCTTATTTTTCTTATTAAAATGTTATTAGTCGTATGGTTTCCAGAATTTAGTGATTTTAAAAAGTTCTAAAGAAGTTCCTGAAATTTACATTTGTACTGAAATGTACATTAATACATTAAAGTAATTTACGTCAAAGCACACATTTCTCATTTTCTTTTTCTTCACAATTTTTGTTTAGATACTCTAATCTAGCTATGTACTTATTTCAAAACATCATTAATATATGCAGAAAATTGTGATAATAAAATTAATGTATTGTATGTATTCAAATCTAATTTATGGATTTTCTTTAATAAAAAGCAATGTTGGGTTGTGTTAAACAAAATTCTTAACCTTTTTTTGTATTTGACGTTAAAATCATGTCTTGCATGAATAATTTGATTTAGAGTTAAAATAAATAGAAAAATCTTAATAGCATCTGTAATAGGAGAAAAAAAATCCCCCCCTTTTTTTCCCCCCAATTTTTAATCCCTTTTTAGTTACTTATTCTGTATTTGTCACTTTTCTCACCTGTTTGAAAGTACCTCAGCAGTTACAAGCCTATTTAGGCAAAATATAATCTAAGACAGCATTTAGTGTTTGTTGGTTTTATTTATAGATATTACTGCAATTGTTAAAGTTTGCTACGCATAAATTTAAATTATGAAAGAACTTACAAAATATTGAATTTAGACAAGAGTTAAAAAAATGATTTGATATATTTGTGAAAATTGTTTTTATCAGGTTTGGTTTGGCTGCTACCGGAGTTGGAGATGAAGGTGGTTTTGCTCCCGATATCCAAGAAAACAAAGAAGGCCTTGAACTCATCAAGGAAGCCATTGAAGCTGCCGGTTATACTGGTAAAATTGAAATTGGCATGGATGTAGCAGCATCAGAATTCCATAAGAGTGGAAAGTACGACTTGGACTTCAAAAATCCTAACTCAGACGCCTCCAAATTCCTGACCCCTGACCAGTTAGGCCAATACTACTTAGACTGGATTAAAGAGTACCCAATTGTATCCATCGAGGATCCATTTGATCAAGATGACTGGGATGCTTGGACCAAATATTGTGGCCAAGTTACAAACCAAGTTGTTGGGTCAGTATTTTATCTTGCTTTTTCTTTGGGTTTATTCTCCATTAAATTTGATTAAACAATGCTGCATTGTATAGAAAAGTAGTTATATGTAGTAAATTATTTATAAGCATATTTGCTTGAAACATTTCTGCTTTTCGGGAAAGTCTAATATTTGTCAAAATGGTTCATTTTTGCATGCTTAATTTCCTAATTTTATCTAGTAATATATTCAGTGCTTGTTAGTAACTGATTAATTGAAAACTCCAATTTATACCCTTTTATTACACAAGCAAGTATTTTGTCTATACATATTCACTCCATGGATTTGATACTTGGATTCTGCTCATGATTTATGCCATATTAAAAGTTAGCCTATTTTATCAACTTGGTGGCATTTGATGCCAAAAAGTTAATACTTTACTTTGATATATAATTTTTAAATCTGAAATAGTTTACATTCTTAAATACTAAAGTAAATAAAAATCCTAGCCGAACGATGGCTCATTAGTTAGAGTGCTGGCCTTCAGAACCAGAGTTCGTGGGTTCGGATCCCACTGTGGCATGGATGTTCGTAGCCTTTCGGATTCGGCTTTATGTTGTAGGTCCAGGTCTCATTAACCCTCATGTTGCAAAAAGTAGACCGTAGCACTCCAAACCAAAATGTAAAATGAAATAAAAAGTAATTTGTGTACTCACTCATAGTTACAAGGACATACGCTTTGAAATCAAATAAAAAGTTTCTCGATTTTAATTTTTTAAATTCAATTTAGACACTGTTTAACATGCATGCCTCCTATCAAAAACATTTGTTATTAAACAGTTTGCTCACCTTATGCGAGGCATTAGTATAACTTCATTTTCATGTTATATTAAATTGAATGTTATGCTAAGTTTTTGCATTGTGATATTTGAATATTTTAGTATGTCTTGATCTGAGCAAAACATTAACAAAATAAATGCATTAAAAATACTTTAAAATTTTTAAATGATTTGTTTAAAAAAAATTGCATCAAATTAAAATTGTTAGTTTGAAGCTAAGATATGCTAGATGTCATTTTCCAAAATCAGTTTGAAAAATAAGTATTTTATTTACCGTTGTGCTGCTTTTTAATATTTTAGTTCTTTGTAATCGTATAATTGCAGTTTCTAATGGTTTTTGTATCTAACAAAGTAAATTACTCTTGTCAATATTTTTTGAAATACTTTTTTTTCTATGTTTTTAAATAAATTAGTTTATTTACATGTACCCATTGTTTCAAAGTTGCCTGATTTGCAGCTATAAATTAGAATACTATACTTGAATGTATGCTTATTTTAAATGTACTTTTATCTGTGCAATTATTGTATTCTGTGATTATAAAATTATAAATATACATTCTAGTGATGATCTTACTGTCACTAATCCCAAACGTATTCAAATGGCCGTCGATAAGAAGGCATGCAACTGCTTACTCTTAAAAGTAAATCAAATTGGCAGTGTGACTGAAGCTATCAAAGCGTAAGTTTTTCTTTAGTTTATATGTTAATTCCTATCATTTTTTGTTTTTTCTGATTGTAATTTCTAAGTTTTCATGTGGGGTCTGAGATAATGTAGTGGTTGGTATGCTGGAGTGAAATACTAATGTGGAATGTTTGAGTACGGTATGTGCTCTAAATATCTCCCTATATACCCAATGTACAGGATAAATCTGTAGATTTGGTTGTCCTGCTACTGCAAAGTTTGTGGGTGGGAGAGGTATGGAATCTGTACTTACAGGGTTCCCATGGTCCTTAAAAGTCCTTAAAAACTCCTTAATTTTTAAATTGGAACACAATCAATTTCTCCATTGGCAAGATCCGCTGTCGTCATATGATTTCCTATCAGTTTTCTTATGACAGTTTTTTTTCTTAGTTACTTATTTGACAAATAAGCTTTCATATACTTAAAAAGTTTAAAGTATAAAGTCAGCTTCTCTTTTCAAATTTGCTAACAGTCATGCAGATTTAATTAAACGAAGCATGGAGGATGGGAGTTAGTAGATATTTCAGTTATGGAAGTTTAATTTTCCTTGCATTCAATGTAATAGAAAAGTATAAAACTTTCTTCTTTACCAGGCAATGTTGGGTATAATCAGCTAGTATATGTATATATTTACACATATAAATAAAATGACTGATATGTATATATCAGTCATTTTTTATACTGTTTATACTGTTTTTATTCACAATTTATTTTTAGTTTGATCACTCAAACTTTAGATGTGCATTTTTCAAAACTGGTTTTTGTCAAATAGCTTTATCTTATATTAATTATTAGGCATTTTAAAAAAACTGAATTCTGAAATTTATTGAATATTGAGCATGCCTTGTCTGGTTCATAATCATTAAAATAGGTTCCTCAGGAAATAGGGTTTATGTTGTGTATTTAAAGTAGGTCCTTATAAAAAGTTATTTTGGTCCTTAAAAAGTCCTTAATTTTTGTTCTGAAAATAGAGTGGGAACCCGGAGTTAATCTCTCCTATTGAGGGGAATCTCCATGTAAATCCTTGCATCCATCAGGATAAGCAGCCTGTTGGGAATTGCTGAAAACTTACATATGATAGATGTTCTCTTTATCTTGTTTTGTTTGACAGTACAGTGATAAAATTATGCTCATTTTTTTTTTTCTCAAAATTTGATCACTGTAATTTCTGGAAATCCTCCATGAGTGCAAAAAATTAGAATTGTACAGAAATATTACATTCACTTAAATTGTGCATAGCATTGCCATGAATATCAAAGTTGTAAAACCGTGACCAAATAAAGTGCTGCTGTTAATTTGACTGTTTTAGGAAAATATGTTAAGTTTAAAGTTAGTAGTATAATTTTTTCTTAAACTGTCAACAGGTACTAAATAAAATGGTAGCATGCTGCCTTTAGGTATTAGAATCTGCAGCTTTGAGTACTGCTGTTGGAATAGATGTTTATAGCTATTTGAAATTTGCTTTAAAAGCAGTATGTCCCAGTCTCATTAGCCCTCATGTAGCAAAAAAATTAAACCATAGTGCTCTAAACCAAACAACAAATACTGAAGGAGCTGTAGCTGACAGAATTTTGGCAATTCAAAGTGATGTGGATCATTTTAAAAGGGGGAAGAATCATTCAGGGATCTCCTTTATAGTGATTAAGGCACTGTTTAGTGCGATTTAATCACACATGACACTTAACCCGGTGTATGATTGTTTGATTGCCCTTAGCATTCTGAAATGAGCAAGAATTTAAAATCAAATTTGTCAATGTCAAGATGCTTTTCCTTCCTTACAGGTCAGATGTAGTTATTTTATTGTATAGAATAAACTTGAAATAAAAGCATAACAAAACATTGCTTATATTGCATTAGAAGTTTTCATTATATTTTTACTTCTGATGCTTTTGCTTAATATTTTTCTTTTTCTAATTCATGTGTGAAATATTTCTGCTGAAATACATTTCTATTGTTTCATATCTTTAACATTTTGTGCTTTGAATGACTACTAGTAGATATTAGGAGTGTTTCACACCTAGCTAAACACTGAAGGTGTTAATGCTTTATCCCCAAACTTTACTAATCTATCTTTCATACATTTTTTGAGAAGAGGATTTAAAAGATTGTCTTCTAAATTTAAAACAGTTTCCCACATTTTGTATGCATTCCTTCCCAATAAGTTATTTAATCATTCTTAACTTGGTGTTTAAATGGCTGTAAAGGTGAATGTGTGAAAGAAATATGTAATGTAATTTTGGAAAACGTCATTTAGCTACATAACACTTTTTTACTTTTTAGGCACAACTTGGCCAAATCTAATGGCTGGGGAACCATGGTATCTCACAGGAGTGGAGAAACGGAAGATGCTTTTATTGCTGATCTTGTTGTTGGATTGAGCACTGGTCAAATCAAAACTGGAGCACCTTGCCGATCAGAACGTCTTTCAAAGTATAATCAAATTCTGCGCATTGAAGAGGAATTGGGAGCAAATGCTAAATATGCTGGAAAAAATTTCCGTCATCCTGTATAAATTCATCTGTTGTCATGAATACTGCCTTTTTTTTTCAAAATTTCCGGTGATTATGTTCCTGGTGTAAAATTTCTGCAGAAGAAACTTGTTTTAGGTATATAGCTAGCTTTAAAAGGTGTTCAGATCCCAGTGAAGCTTTAATTATATGTTGTCTGTTAATGAAATTTATTCCAGAAATAAAAGATTGTTATCAGTGTTTTTCTTTTTTGCATATTTTAACTTACAATAGCGTCATTAAAAATTCTTTCATTCCTGTGTAGGGTACAATACAGGGTTAACCACAAAGCATTTTACATCTGACAGTGAATGTACCAATGCGTTAAGTGTATATTGCTTTAATTTTTTATGTCCGAGTCTTCTATGTGTTAAGTGCTGAACAGTGGCCGAATGGTTAGGGTGGTGGCCTTCGGAACCAGAGTTCGAATCCCACTGTGGAATGGAGCTGTTCGGAATCGGCTTTAAGCAGTAGGTCCCGGTCTCAATAGCCCTTGTGTTGCAAAAAGTAGACTGTAGCACTCCATAACAAGCCAAGTCTGTGTTAAGTTTAAGGAATTTTATATTGCAGTTGAATTCCTCAGTTAAAGTAAAAAATTTTTAAGTACATAATTGGTATTCTTATGTGGCTAGTTAAATGATGGAATGTATTTTGATTTAATTAAATCAAATTTGGAGTGATGGCAATTACAAGAATTTATGTTAGAATTACAACCAGACAACCACGCTTCTTTCTTCTCTCCCTCCCCTCTTTTAAGGGGGAATGGGTCATACTGTCAAACTTTTTAATGCTGTTTAAGATAATATCAATGTTTTTATTGTTTGTTTCATATATCAGTTATTGGAATTAAATCATTTGCATAAGACCCCTTGCTAAAGAACTATACATTTGATAATGTCAAATCACTAAATACTTATACATACATTAAAAGAATGAAAATGGGAAGTTGACAATATATTATATAAATAAAATTGCATTAAAAGTATATTGTCATAGTTTCACGTTAGTGTTATTACACTACTATAATAAAACTGTCTCAGAGGAAAGTATCAGTGTTCAAGTCATGAGGTCTCTTAATCATCCATTACAGCAAACCAAAATAAATTTTAATCCAAGCATCAAATACAAAATGTTTATTCATAGTGTTTTACAAATAGGGCAGAGGCTATTAGTCAGTATTTTCATTCTGCAATTTTTGGCTTCATCTGATTTCGTTCTGAAATTGAAGACCAAACTCGTAGCAATCATATGTAATTTTCTCCCAGTTTCTTTTGATTTAATTGATAGTACTATGTTGTATTGTCACATTTTCTCAAATACTTTTCCTAAGGTAAACTAATGGATTGGGACCTATAGTTCAATAGAGCCCCCTTTACCTATAGGTAGGCCATGGGTGATTCTGAGTGAGAAAATATTTTCTGAACATCCTACAAAATTTTCTGAAAACATATACACTACTAATCTATATATATAAAAATGAATTTGTGTCTGTCTGTCTGTACTCAATAGACTCAAAAACCATGCATCCAATCACAGTGAAAATTTGGGAAATGTTTAGGTATATCCCTGGGAAGGTTTTTGTAAATTTTTAACATTCGAAATCCATTCCTTCTCCCATTTTCGAGCATTTTATGTCACTATTACAAGCCCCGGTTAAAAGCAAACGATTAAATTTTTAATTTATTGCACGATAACTAAGTGGAAAAAAAACATTATTTCTAGCAGTGTGACGTCATCCCAAGTAATTGTTTTAAACGCAGTTTTCCTCGGTTAAAAGTAGAAGATTAAAATTTTTAATTTATTACATAATACATAGGTGAAAATATTTTCCTATCATTATGACGTTATTCCTTTAAATATTTCATTTATTCATTTCTTATTTTATAATCGTCTGCATAGTATCAATTCGATTTGATCTGGAAATTGAGATATGAAGTGGTTCACTTTCATTTCTATGCGACTCAAGTTATAGCATTTTTATACGAGAAATAATTTTAAATTTAATTCTTGGTTAATTTTTAAGTTGCAATGAAATGTTTATCAACAATATTCTAACAACAAAAAGTACAAATTTCAGTGACTCTCGTGGGCAAATAAAAACCTATCATTTTATATAGTTATCTTCATATTCATATATTTGACAATATAAATGTGTGTTTCTGTTTCATACTAAACTATGTGGCTTGTCATAAATTGCCTTAATTTCAGAAAACATTTATTAATACTACCAAAATTTGCACTGTTGCTGTCAAAACCTCTGCTCCCTATTCTATCACATAATTTTGCAAGGTACATTAACGTTGCTAATCAACATACAGTAGTAATACAGTTTAGGGTTAAACTTATATTTTACTATACAGTTTTGAGCAAATTTAATATAAGACACAAATTTGATGCAGATTTAATTGTTAGCATGTAAACATATATTTTGTTATTTTTATTTATAGATATTAAGAACAGTTTTCATTTTCATGTTTTTTTTTAAACAAATCTACACGATAAGTCATAGAGTAACTTCTTTGGGCAGAAATCCTTGGTACCGCCAAACAAACATATTCCACATTAATACATCTTGAATTCCCAGATTAAAATCTGACTGTGAGATCCAGGGATGTTATTTCGCCCATTCGTGTTTCGATATACCAATTAGTTGAAAGATATTAACGAAAAACCAAACAAAATGGCAGTTTAATCTTGCGACACGAGCTTTCCATTGTTGAGTTGGCGTCTAAATATGGCAGTGTTATTCATTGTTGGCATTATTATTGCCAGATATTTGGTATACGGGAAACGCAAAAAGGTATTTACGCTATTTAAATTCAAGTGTAAGTATATAAATATATGATGGCATATATATATATATATATATATATATATATATAAAAGACTATTGTCTTATCCGCTAAACGGTAAACTCACTTTTGTTTATGAAATCATCTTTTTTTTTTTTCTATTTTATTTTCTTGGCGAGATTTTTATTTTCACTAATTAAAAATTGCCATGATCTATTAAATTTGTTTTCATTTCGCAGTTGCCATTTATTAAATAAAAACTAACATATGGTTATAGGTTTTGTTATCTAAAACTCAACTACATTAGAGAAAAAAATTTGCAAGTGATATACAGGGAACAAATAAGTTTTCATTTTAGAAATGGCAACTATGAAATGTTGAGATATTGTAACCACTTTTGATTAAAGTTATTTTAAAATGTTATTTCAAATAATATAATTGTTCTCGGTATTTTAGCCTTATATACTTATTTCGTTTTATCAATATTAGTTTGGTATATTTCTTTCATTTTGAATTCAAATGCGCCATTTTTATTTATCCAATTTTAAGACTTCACTCTGTACTTCACCTATTCTTAAATAACCTTGGCAACTTTCGGTATATTTCTTTTAATTAAGTGTTATAAAAATTGAAATCATTTAAGTAACTTCATTCTTATGATAACACTTTCAAGTAATATAATTGTTCTCGGCTTTTGACCTTATGTGCTTAGTTCATTTTATCAATATTTAGTATTTTTCTTTCATTGTCGATTCAATTGCACAATTTTTATTTATCCAATATTGAGACCACACTAACATCTATTCATAATTAGGCTTGGCAGAATTACTTAAAGAAGTCATTTCGGTAAATCGCGTTCAGATATTCTAATTAGTTCGAAATATATTATTTTAAAACCAACAAAAACATAGTTTTAATTATGTAGTACAGTCATTTTAACTGTTGAGTTGGCGTGACAAATAATGACCATATTTTCATTGTTGTCGTCGTTTTCGCCAGATATTTGGTAATAGAATTTACATTAATGCAAAGGAACTATCGCCTATCCTGCCAAATCGTTGTTTGTTTGGAAAATTTGAACTGCGGTATATTTTGGTATATTTGTTAGTGATTTATTATATTCTTGAATTTTTCAAGACCTTACCATTAAAATTCGAGTGTAAATAAATACATTTCTAAACATACATTTGGATGCATTACTTCGCCCAATCTGCTGAATGCTTACTCTTTTCCACCATTAAAATACCGTAATTAAAATCAGTTAAAAGTATATTAATTAATATATGTACTGAGTGGTGCCATTTATTACCTATAGTTACAACTATTTGTCATACGCAATAACTTTTTCTCTTTGAAATATCCCAGTATCAAAATCATTTTATTTTTAATAGCTAAATTTTTTACTTCATCAAAATATGTAAATCTTTATTTTACTTTCTCAATTTTTTTAAGAAATTAGTATTTTTTCTGTTATATGTTGGCATGATTTTTATTTTCAATAATTACAAATTCGCCATGTTCTGTCAAATTTGTTTTTATTTCACAATTGCCATTTTTTAAAGAAAAAGTTATGGTCATACGTTTTGTTGTTTGAAATTTAATTTTTTTGTATGTAAAACATTAGTACTAAAAGGTATCCAATCTCAGAAATGAATTATCCCATTCAGAAGAGTACATATATATTACTCTCCACATCATTTTGAAATTTGACTCCTACATTAAAAAAAAGTCGTGGAATTGGGAATTATTATGCAAAGGCTCACGGGCTACACAATGCACTTACTGGACATTCAGCTATTAAAATAAACTTATAATCGTCAACAATCTGAAATATACGAGATTTGTTCAGCATTTCTATTAATACGTCTTATTATCTTTAATAGTGGTTCTAAATCTTTCATCGAAATATTTTAAGACAGACCGAAGGCTGGGTGCGAAGCAGCTAGTTTAAAATAAAAACTATATTATGGTTAATTTCTGGATAGCAGAACTAGAGCTGGATGATATCTGAATTTTAATATTGTCATTTATCGTTTACCAAATATCCATATATTAATATTTTCTAATATATATCACATTATAAAGTTGCAAATGTGTTCTGTAAAAAATAATACAAACACACATATATCAATGTGTGTGTTAATTATCTAGAAAACGGAAGTTCAATATCTTAATCTGCATACATAAATTTAAATATTAACATATTGCGTTAAAAAAGAAAATCGCATAACATATTACTGTTCTTCTGTAGAAATAATTTGTGGATGCATTAAATAAATAAATAAAAAACATTGTTGCTGCCTGAAAAAAGCTGCTATGTTTGAACTGCTTACCATGACTTCCTGTGTACTGAAATTCCAGAATGATTAAAAAGACTCTTGAATCATTTATTGCTTTATTTAGTTAAAGTTGCACAAGACACAAAAACATATTTTTCTTTTGCCTCCAAACTAGTTTTTTCTTCATTCCATAAATCTGTGTTAAGCCTTCCCATCAGAACACATTTTTGCATCTGTTATAAAGGTTGGCAATATTATCCTTTAGTCTAAATACTCTATTATTAACGTAAACACCTAGATACATGAAATTCAGTAAAAAGCAACACATTCAGCTATGAGCAGTGGCTAAGATCAAATTGCCACAAAAAAAAAAAAATCAAACTAATGGTTTAAACTTTCTCTCTCAACTTTGTTCTTCAAACAGAAATTAGCCAATCCTATCTCTTATATTCAGGAAATTTCCCTAATCGTTTATCTTTGCTTGCTTCTGACTACTCAAATATATCTTCAATTCCCCACCACACAAGCAGCAATATGTGTCATCAAATCGATCAACACCCTCTCAAAGGTCATGATTCAGCAAATGACCTCTTCTACAGCGTTCCTCCTCTTTTTCCGGAACAAAAATTAAGGACCAAAGTAACTTTTTATAAGGACCTACTTGAAATACACAACATAACGGCATAATCCCTACTTCCTGAGGAACCTATTTTAATGATTATGAACCAGACTAGGCATGTTCAATTAATATAAATGCCCTACAATATTTCAGAATTAAGTTTTTAAAAATTCATATATATATATATACTAGCTGGTTATACCTGATGTTGCCTGGGAAAGAAGAAAGTTTGACTTTTCTATTACATTCAATGCAACTGAAATATCTACAAACCCCCATACTCATTTAATTAAAATCTGCATAACTGTTAGCTATTAGGTATGAGCAGTTGACTTTATACTTTAAACCTCTTAAGCATACAAAAGATCATTTATTGGTCAAATAAGTAACTAAGAAAAAAATTGTCAGGTAAGAAAACTAATAGAAAATCACATGACAACGGTGGATCACATTGGTGGAACAATTGATTGCATTCCAATTTAAAAATTAAAGTTTCTAAGGACCTTTAACGAAAATTAAGTATTTTAAGGGCCTTTAAAAAGGAAAGCTAAAATTAAGGAGTTCTTAAGGACTTTTAAGGATTGTGAGAACCTTGTTCTACCCCCAAGATACAGGGATTGCTGATTGTAGAAGAATACTTGCTTTATGCAGTCAAAACATGAAAGACATGCGATAAAGGCTTAGTGAAAAGCCCAGGGGACCCTCAAAAATATTCGAGTTATCGAAGTTACCTACCATTCCTCTCAACTGTCACTTAAGATGGATCAACATGGTTTGATATGTGCCATAATACTATAGTTGTAAGCATTTCAATTTTAATGTAAACAAAAAATTTACATTTACAAAAAATGTTTTTCCTATGTAAACAACAAAAGAAGAATGGGATCAAAAGGTTTAAAACTCAAATTTGGCCTCATTACATACCATGTAAATCTCATTTGAAAAAAAAGTTATTTTTAAGGTTGCTGGCATTCACAGTCACCTAATTTTTTAACACAGTTAAATAGGGTGTTGTCTGTACCTTCGGAGGTCTCCAAGTATCGTTGTAAGATGTGAATAGTGTCCTGTGCTTGCTCGTGACCTCCATGAACGAAGATCATGAGTGGACTGGCATTCAAAGTCTTGACCAGAATTGTCTTTTTTACCGGGAAATCTATCACGAAAACTTCGACTTACAGGATGTTCCCTTTGAGTTATTGAGACAGTTTTTTAAAAGAAAGTATAGAAATGATTCCAGACTTGATTAAAAGTTTGAGTTAGTGGATTATTCAACTTATAGGAAGTCGAGTTATCGAAGTTCGACTGTATTTATCAAAAGCTAGATTCTCCATTTAAGTGTTATAGAAAACAAAAACTCAACATTTGTAAATATTGAAACAATATTTAACTTCCAATATCTAAAACAGTATATGGGAAAAAAAAAAAAAATCAGTAAGAAAACTTTTTAGAGCTCAGATAAGGAGCTTCCATTAGCCATTAAGTACCAAATTTTATATATAATACATTAAAATTTCTGACACTGAAATGCATTTTTAACAAAGTGTAGGTGAGAAAAAAAAAACATTGGTCATTTTGTCAATCTTTATACCAAAATGTTAAGGCTACCATTTCATATAAAGATTTAAAACTGTAACATGTATTAAATACTAATGAGATTCAATGAGTTGCTTATTTTTGCTAAATTATGGGTAAGTAACTATGTCCAGCAATTTTTCTATTCACCTACCCATCAAGGCAATGCACCTGCTTACAAATTAATCTTTAGCTTTTTCTTAACCTTGTATTTCTTCCAATGAGTCTTCGTTTCAGCTGAACAAAGTAGGATTTCTAAGTATTCAAAAATTAAATTTGCAGAACAAAACAAAATCTTAATTGCAGATGTAATTTCTGTTCATAAAAAAAAAGCTGCTTGCAGAATCTGATTTTTGTTATGCTCAATTTTAAGTCTATTAATTAAAAATATCTCCTGTATTGTCAAATTTTTTCGTGTGGCTGAAATGAAATAAAATACTGCAATAATAAAAATTAAGCACCTAGCTGCAAAAGAAGGCAAGCCCCCCTCCCCAAAAAAAAACTTCATTCACGATTTTTACAATATGCAGTTTGTGATTACCAGACTCATGTATAACGTATATAAATGAAAAAAATGTGCAAAAATTTAAGGTGCCCACTATTTTACAGAATATGGATTCAGAAATCCTGTAAATCAAGACTATTCAGTGATAAGGTGTCAGACATGCCAACATTCAAACACTTGTGCCAGGAGCAACAGCATCGTTTGAAATTATAACATGCGAATTGCAGATTATACATAAGTACATATCTTATTGGTTTCTAAATTAATATATTTTAAGTCAATTGTACAAGGTAAATTAAACTTTATGTACTAAAAATATACGAGTAGCTTTTTTTTTTTTTAGCTTTAACAACTTATTTTTCAGAACACTTTCTTGTAAGCACATTGACCCTGATTAAAATATTTAATTTTTCTATCATCAGGAATTCTAGAGTTTGTCTACTCAAATTTGACCTATATTCACTTTGGTTTTTCTACAGAGTACTGAAAACTCTTTAATATGCAGCATTACTGTGTGGAAAGAGTAAAATTTTGCAGTATATTTTGCAAAACTTTGTATTTAATTGCTGAATTGTAATCTTTTAGTTGTTCAAAAGTTATTTTCTGGAGCAATCTGGAGAGTCTCCAGACTTATCAATTTTTCTCATTTTTCCAGAGCAACTCCGGAGTAGTTGCATGCCTCAGTTGTGTGAGGAATGCAGGCTTGCAACTTTCAAAAACGTGAGAAAAGTGACAAATAGAGAATAAGTGACTAAAAAGAGACTAAACGTTGGGGGAAAAAAAAAAAAAAAAAAAAGCAATTTTTTTTCCTCCTCTTGATTACAGATGCTATTGAGATTTTTCTATTTATTTTAACTCTAAATCAAATATTCATGCAAGACATGATTTTAGCATCAAATACAAAAAAGGTTAAAAATTTTTGTTTAACACAACTTAACATTGCTTTCTATTCAAGAAAATCTATAAATTATATTTGAATACATTAATTTTATAATCCCAATTTTCCGCATATATTAATGATGTTTTGAAATATGTACATAGCTAGATTAGAGTATCTAAACAAAAATTGTGAAGAAAAGAAAGAGAAATGTATGCTTTGGCATAAATTACTTTAATGTATTAAATGTACATTTCAGTACTAATGTAGATTTCAGGAACTTCTTTACGACTTTTTAAAATCACTCAATTCTGGAAACCTAGTGATTAATTCCATTTTAATAAGAAAAATAAGATTAGAGCATCCCATTTTTGGTCCTTTATTAAAATATTTTGTTATTAATTCAGATTTTTTTTTTCAACAACAGACTTTTGCTGTGATACACCATGAAAAGAGTGACTGTTTACTTAAAAAAGTGACTAAAAGTGATCAATTGTAAAAAAAAAGTGACTAAAGGTGAGAAAAGTGACAGAATTGCAAGCCTGGGAATGAAATAGCGTTAGAAGCTAATTCATTGAGTTCATGCAGCTAGTGGTTTAATTTGGACAGTCATATGCATGCTAAAACTATGTACAAAATAAAACTTCGCACTTATCTTTATAAACAAGAGTAAAAAATTATGTCAAGAAAATCACAAGAAAAATATTAAAAAGATCTGTTTTACAATTTATTTATTCATTATTTTTCTTCAGGCTTATTGTAAACAAAAGTTAAGCAGCATTTGCCACAATACTGCCGATCAAAGTGAGAAGCCATGAAGACTCCAGCTCCACAGTCTTCATTGGGACATTCTCTGCGAAGTCTTGTAATCTTTCCGTTTTCATCAACCTGCAAAAACAAATTTAAGAAAATGAAAAATTATCAACATTAGCCAAATTGCTTTATAATATGCATTGATCCAGTGTAACAAGATAAATTAGAAAAGCTTTAGATTCTTTATATGGAATAACATCCTGGTAAAAAAAAAAATATATATATATATATATATATATATGGAAGCTTAACTACATCTACAATATACATACCAAAGAATGAAAACATTATAATGTATGATTAGGACAATAACATAAGGAATTTACATAGCGAGTTTTAAAATTAAATACAGAAGCTCTCAGAAACTTAGCCGTAATAAACAAATTTCATAGTTTTATCATAGTAATCAGTCATCATAAAGCTTTATTTTTCACTTAAATTAAATGGAATATTGTTTCACTCAAAAATTTTGTTATGCAAAAACCATTTCTGTAACTTAAGACAGCTTAAAACCCAGGTAAATCCTGGGTAAGGAATTTACATGGCACGTTTTAAATTAAATACACAAGCTCTCAGAAGCGCAGTCGTAATTAACAATTTTCATAGTTTTATCATAGTAATCAAACATCATAAAGCTTTATTTTTAACTTAAATTAAATGGAATATTGTTTCACTCAAAAATTTTGTTATGCAAAAACCATTTCTGTAACTTAAGACAGCTTAAAACCCAGGTAAGGAATTTACAAGGCATGTTTTAAATTAAATACACAAGCTCTCAGAAACTTAGCCGTAATAACAAATTTCATAGTTTTATCATAGTAATCAATCATCATAAAGCTTTATTTTTCACTTAAATTTAATGGAATATTGTGTCACTCAAAAATTTTGTTATGCAAAAACCATTTCTGTAACTTAAGACAGCTTAAAACCTAGGTAAATCCTAAGTAAGGAATTTACATGGCATGTTTTAAATTAAATACACAAGCTCTCAGAAACTTAGCCGTAATAACAAATTTCATAGTTTTATCATAGTAATCAGTCATCATAAAGCTTTATTTTTCACTTAAATTAAATGGAATATTGTTTCACTCAAAAATTTTGTTATGCAAAAACCATTTCTGTAACTTAAGACAGCTTAAAACCCAGGTAAATCCTAAGGAATTTACATGGCATGTTTTAAATTAAATACACAAGCTCTCAGAAACGTAGTCGTAATTAACAATTATCATAGTTTTATCATAGTAATCAGTCATCATAAAGCTTTATTTTTCACTTAAATTTAATGGAATATTGTGTCACTCAAAAATTTTGTTATGCAAAAACCATTTCTGTAACTTAAGACAGCTTAAAACCTAGGTAAATCCTAAGTAAGGAATTTACATGGCATGTTTTAAATTAAATACACAAGCTCTCAGAAACGTAGTCGTAATTAACAATTATCATAGTTTTATCATAGTAATCAGTCATCATAAAGCTTTATTTTTCACTTAAATTTAATGGAATATTGTTTCACTCAAATTTTGTTGTGCAATAACCATTTCTGTAACCTAAGACGACAGTTTAAAACCTAGGTAAATCATACTCTTGCAAGCTCTCAGAAACATTAGCCGCAAATAAAATGTTTTCACTTTTTATCAAACGGTAATTCCAATCATCATAGAGCATAAAGCCATATATTATATAAAACATACCAATATAACAAACCAGTATACTAAACTTATGACAGTAAACATTGGCAACAGCCAATTAAAACAAATTATAAACACAAAGCTCTCAGAAATTATAGCCGCAAATAAAATATTTTCATTTTCTTTAATCAAACGGTAATTCCAATCATCACAGAGCATAAATGATGCACACAAAAAGTTAAAAAAACTTCAAGGAAGTCAAGAAATTTCTGGCTGTTCAAATCATCGTTGTTTCAATACTTCATACCAGTACTTAACCATTAATACTTCACACCAGTACTTAACCATTATAGACCCAGAAATATGGAACCAAGGTTCAGACTCTTTCCACAGAAAAAAAATTAAGCACTTTTTAAGCACCTAAATTTTCACTGTATTATGTTCAACCTACAGCTAAAGCTTAAAAATTGAAAATTTTCATGAAGCTTTTCATGAGCTTTATGACTTGTAAAATGACATTAAATAATATATATAGACAATTTAATAATTTTATTAAACACAATTGTTAATATCTCATACTTTATGTTAACATATCTTTTTTTGCAAACATAAATTTTAGAACAGCAATAGTCCTTATTGATTAAATGCCCCCCCCCTTCTCTAAACAAATCTGAAATATTTGTAAAGTTAAAGTACTATCTGTGGTGGAATATCTACAAGTTTCACATCATAGCAACAGTATTTTTACAGCAACATTAAAATAAGATAATATAAAGTACTTCTGTATTATAAACAGGTAAATATAATATTCACACACACACACACACACACAGGGAGACAGAGAGAAAAGAAAATGTAGTATCTACACTAAAAAAGTTTTAATTATGACATACTTAAAACAAGATTCAAGAAATTATCAATGCCATTTTAAAAATGTAACTGAAGAACTATTTCCATTCATAATAGAAGATGAGAACCAAAAAATATAGGAAGGGGGAGAATATGTCTAATTTTGAAGTTCATTTTTCTTTTCTTCTATACATTTTTTAACTCTTCTTTCTTATCTTTAGCTTTGTTGAATGGATTGACGATTAATTACCAAGGGAAATAAAAATTCAGCAACCAATATTTGGGGGAAAAAAATAAGCACTTTTTGAGCACTCAGAAAAAATTATAAATTTTAAGGCTACAAAAAGAAAACTAAGCACTTTTTAAGGACTTATTAGGGACCTTAAAAATGGATTTACAAAATAAGCACTTTTTAAGGATTTTAAGCACCCGGCTGAACCATGGGAACTAATAAAAACCTACCTTCAACTTACATACTACAAACAAATGTCCAGTGTATATATATAAAAGCTACCATTTCAATGAAGGCAGCACACGCTTGATATACGTTTTACCGTAATGAAGATACGTTACACCTCAATTAGTCACCATATGTGGTAGCCAGAAATTGCAATTTAGTACATCCAACCAAATGAGCTACAGGAGTACAATAGAATCCTTGGATGTATAAACGACATCTTAATGCAAGGAGATACTAATGTTTAATGTGTAAGAATATAAACAATTGGATTTGTTAAATCAATATACAAGGCTCACCCAGAAAGTAAGTTTCCCAATGTTTTCCACTTTAAAGTAAACGTAATTAACTTTGTTAATTGCATGTGCATGACAGATCTGACACATTAATCATATGCCAGCTAGACAAGTCCCGATTCTTGCCAGTAGCGAGGTAGCAGTGGTTGAAAATGGAAACTTAATCCCTTCTGCTGCCTGCAAAGTTCAGTTGGTGATCTTGAATGCACAAAGCATTGTGCCAATTTAAATTCATCGTCAGCTCAGTCAGGTGTATGAGCCGAAACTGACACCCCAACACAAAATTCAGCGCTTAGAGGAGCAGCACTGACATTTCTGCTACAGTATCACAACGACGACGAGTTCCTTGACAGGATCGTCATGAACAATGAAACTTCAATTTTTCACTTCATCCCAGAAAACAAGCAGTAGTCAATGCATTGGAATCATAGTGGTCAGGACCAAATTCAAGCAGATGCTTTCAGTACAGCAAGGGATGTACACAGTGTTCTGAGACAGGAAGGCCAGTTCCATTCACAGGCAACAGAGGTATACAAAAGTTAACTCCTCAATATGACAAGTGTCTCAATTCTGGTGGTGGCTATGTTGAAAAATAGCTGAAACATTGCCATATATGTTGCCAATATATATATATGGCCACAAAAGTGAGT
Source organism: Pardosa pseudoannulata (assembly GCA_032207245.1). Taxonomy (NCBI): domain Eukaryota; kingdom Metazoa; phylum Arthropoda; class Arachnida; order Araneae; family Lycosidae; genus Pardosa; species Pardosa pseudoannulata. Next base: position 9,668,826 of record CM063509.1, read on the forward strand.
TCTTTTTAATAGGGAAACTTACTTTCTGAATGTGTCTCATAAAAAGTATGTTTGAAAATTATACTCCAAAGGTAAGCTCTCAGAAATTAATAGCCGCAAAAAATGTTTCATACTTATTAATCAAACGGTAATTCCTATCATCATTGAGCAAACCCAAAAGAAAACTTAAAATACCTTTAAAAACTTGTAAATTCAATAGCTGAAACACTGCCATACATGTTGCCCATGAAATTATGAGTACTTTTTTCTTTTAAATAGAGAAACTTACTTTCTGAATGTGTCTCATAAAAAGTATGCTTGAAAATTATACTCCAAAGGTAAGCTCTCAGAAATTAATAGCCGCAAAAAATGTTTCATACTTATTAATCAAACGGTAATTCCTATCATCATTGAGCAAACCCAAAAGGACTTCTAAAACTCTTAAGTTTAAAAATTTGTAAATTCAGTCAGACATATTTGCTTTTGATAATCCCTTTTCAAAATTGGAAGGCATATTTTTTTAATATTTTGAAAAGGCAAAGGATATTATGAAATTTCTTAACCACCCAAGCGGGAAGACCTATGCCAATATACTAACTTTTTAACAAATCATATACATTCAACTCCAGGTGTACAGGATACTCATTAAGCAAGTGAGGTTCAGCGGAAAATTTATAATAGTCTCAGAGTAAAAAAGATTCTAAAAAGCAAAATACACCTATTTACTGTCCAGTGAATACATGTACAAAATAAAGGAAGTTAAAAAGATGTGAATGAAGGGTCCAGGACATTTTTTTTTACAGGAATCTTTCGTTGGGATTTTTCTTAAAAATGGTAAAGGGATGATACAGCAGTAACATTTTGGAGCAATTGTGAAACCAGGTGATGCAATGTAAGTTCTTATGTCTTCACAATGTAAGTCTTTTAACAAAAATGTCACAAAAAATAATTCATATGCACATAATGCAAAGATTTCTTAGAAAAAGAAAAGTAACAGCTCAAAATATGTCTCAGGTAATACCTATTCCAATGATGCACAAAGAGAATTTATTATAAACAAAAGAGGGAGGTATTGGGTAAATGGGGCTAAGAGAATACAAAATTCATTTTGAAACCAAACTAATCTGTATTGCCATATATGAAATAACTGCAAATGCTATAAAAAAAATGCAACTACCAAGCATGCCACATATACCATACTGCCTGAAATGGGATAATTTTTGTCCTCCGCTTTAAATAGAAACATCTGAATCAGGAGCTAAGTGGCAACCTTCAACCCCCTTCCACAATTGCCCTCCTAACAGGAGCCCAGAATTAAAATTCTGCTGGCAGAACATAAAATGACCAGTGAATTCTGTTTAGGATTGCCACCAAAAAAGCAGTTATTTTTTGAGCAAAGGAATATTAATTGACAGTCTGCCACAGGGTTTCTAAAATGAAAGTCACTTTTTGAAGAATTTTATTATCCTAACTCAGGAGACTTCCAAGTTGAGAGGCTTGTCTGAAAATCTGGGAGACTGAGGCTAAGCAGCATAATTAGCTCTCAGAAGGAAGCCGCCAGAAATATTTTCATCACAAAATGATCAAACGGTAATTCCAGTCATCACAGAGCCAATCATTCTATAAATATTCTTTGATAAAATATAAGTCAATAATATTGTTTCTCGATCATAATCATCTAAATACTCTATTTGTCTTTGCTTTTCAACTGAGTGCCATAAGTTTAGAGGGTATTTTCTGCCAATGCACCAAGAATGACTGTGGAGACTACTGTATACAATTAAAAAACTACACATAAAATCAGAGCCTAATCTTCAGTCATATTCATCCCAATCTAATCAGTCTACCACTGAAATTGAGCACAGATGCAACAGGAGAACCCTGAAGAATCTTGAGCACCAATTCAGTAGAAGTTGCACTCCACAACCAGACAATTAGATCAAAGGATGAAATTCAGAGAATGGATTTTGTGCTCATCATGCTTAGAAAAGACAATTCAACTGTATGTATTATTAAACTTTTGTACTATTTATATATTATGAATTATTAAAAATATTTAATGTACATCAAATTTAATTTATATATTGACAGACTAACTACTCATTGGCACAACAGCACCAACTTACAGGCCAAAAAGCCTATAGTGATAATCTATTCTCAAGAACAAGGACACTAGAGAGATAAGCATATGGCCTGGTTAGGTGGTCAGCCTTATTTAAGCTTGCTTGGTCCTCAGTTTATATCTACCCACAGATAGATGAAAGGCTGAATCAACCTCGCCCAAAACTGACCAGTGTCATGGGGAGCATGAAGCACTATTACACCATTACAGTGTTCCTGCTCTTTTTCCAGAACAAAAATTAAGGACCAAAGTAACTTTTTCTAAGGACCTACTGGAAATACACAACATAACAGCATAAACCCCATCTCCCAAGGAACATATTTTAATGATTATAAACCAGAGAAGGCGTGTTCAATAAATGCCTTACAATATTTCAGAATTAAGTTTTTAAAAATGCCTAAAAATTAATATAAGATAAATCTATTTGACAAAATCTCATTTTGAAAAATGTACATTTCAAGTTTTTGGAGTGATCAAACTAAAAATAAATTGTGAATAAAAACTATTGCAAATAGTACTTTCTGAGGGTTTTAAAATGACTGATTATATATATGCCTGGGACAGAAGAAAAATTTAGACTTTCTTATTACATTCAATGCAAGGAAAATTAAGCTTCTATAAGTAGCTGAAATATCTACTAACCCCATCCTCCATGCTTCGTTTAATTATAATCTGCATGACTGTTAGCTATTAGGAAAGGGCAACTGGTTTATACTATCAAACCTTTTAAGTATACGAAAGATTATATATTTGTCATAAGAAAACTGATAAGAAATAACTGCAGATCTCATTGATGGAGAAATTAGTAGCGTTGCAATTTAAAAATTAGTTTTATGAGCCTTTAAAAATGAAAGCTAAAATTAAGGAGTTCTTAAGGACCATGGAACCCTGCATTGGGCTTTATACTGTTAGAAAATAATTGTTCCATGCTGCTAGGAACAAAAGACCAAAAGTCATTAATATACCCATGTTGACAAGTATTTTATTTCAAAACATTTAATTTATAGTTCACATGCAAAATATACCTAGTGAGATACCACATAGCTACTAAGTATACATATTCTCAAACACACCGACAAAATATACATCAATATAAATGTTCTAGATAAATAAAATTCAAAAGTCAGAGCCTAATCTTCAGTCATATTCATCCCAATCCAACCAGTCTACCACTGAAATGGAACACAGAAAACAACAGGAGAACCCTGAAGAATCTGTAGCACCATTTCAGGGGGGTTGCACTCCACAACCAGACAGTCAGATCAAAGGATAAAATTCAGAGAATGGATTTTGTGCTCATCATGCTTAGAAAAGGACAATTCACTATAAACACAAATTTAGCTTACAGAATTGCATGAATTCTACTCAGTCATTTTAAAGGCTTTTGAAGAATGTTTATTGAAAAATTTCTAAGACTATAAAGATTTTATTTATTAAAATACTATTTATACTATGACAAAAGGTATTACAGGTATAAATAATTGCTTAATATTACATTTTCTTTAAAGCAATTCTTAATTTAAATTATTAACACACTTAATTTAAATTATCACATTCCAAAAAGCCTAAAATTCTGTAATAACTTAATATGTTGATCAGTCTTATATTGCCTTTATATTATAGACAGAAATATTAAAAGAAAATATTTTTTTAAAACTAAATTTTATACAATTTCCTGTTTCTTACACTTAAAATATTTGTTTATGTGATTTATCAAATCAAATGCTAATGGGTATTTGACACATTGTAATTAAAGTCTTGTAGTATTTGCACTGTTAGCTTTAATTCTGTAGAGCCTTAATTGCCACAAACAGAATGTTTAATGCTTTCACCTTCAAAACCAAGTTTGTACATTTACCTGGTAAATAGCTATTGCTTGGTTAAATCTGAGTTGGCAGACACATTATGGAGTTTAATTGTTTTTCAGCTTTAAAGAGATCATTTACTGAACTTATGAAGAGAATGCATAAAATACACAAATATACAACTAATTCATGTTACAAATAGATGTAGGTTTAATTCTGCTACAAGATAATTATTAATTAAACATTTTTAAATCAGAGCCTTAATTTCAGTCATATTCATCCCAATCCAATCAGTGTACCACTGATATGGAACAAAGAAATCGACAGGAGAACCCTGAAGAATCTTTAGCACCATTTCAGAGGGGGTTGCACTCCACAACCAGACAATTAGATCAAAGGATGAACTTCAGAGAATGGATTTTGAGCTCATCATATTTAGAAACTATATAACCCATTTTTTCATTGAGATACTGCAGGCAGATGAAACTTATAAACATTGTTAAACAAGCCTACCTTATAAAATTTCAACACTGAAAGCTTAACCTTCTTCTTCTTGTGCTTGTTCTTTTTGGGAGTGGTGTAATTCTTCTTCTTGCGTTTTTTGGCACCACCTCTCAATCTAAGAACTAGATGCAAAGTAGATTCTTTTTGAATGTTATAATCTGATAGAGTTCGGCCATCTTCCAATTGCTTACCAGCAAAAATTAATCGCTGTTGATCAGGGGGAATGCCTATATAAATATAATTAAATTAAAAATTAATGTTCTAAATAATGAAAAATTCTATAAACATATATACTATATTTATATTAATATACTATACCTTCTTTATCCTGGATCTTTGCTTTCACATTTTCAATAGTATCACTTGGCTCAACCTGAATAAAAAAAAGTTAATATAATTAGCTTTTCAAAATTGTAATTTGTTGAAAGTGTGAAGAAGTGAAACTTAACAATCTGTATCTTAACTTTTTCAATTTTTTAAAATTAAATTATATCCATCTTCTACATTTGAAATAAAGTATAGGATGTATTATATTACATTCAAATAACATTTGGAAAAATCTATGTAAGGAATAATAACATTAAGACTGCACATTCCAAGTTTACAGGCTGAATTACATAAATTATAAAAAAAAAATTGAGATCAAAATACACAAGAGAAATAAGATATGATACTTTGATTCAATTAAACTACCGTATGTCAAAACTTACCTCAAGTGTTATAGTTTTCCCAGTTAGAGTTTTTACAAAAATCTGCATCTTTACCTGTAATCAAGTAAAATGTGAACATTAAGAGGCATGCTACACAAAATATTAAAACAGTAACGATTTGAAATGTCTAATAATAGTAAAAAAAAAAACCTACATTTATTATATGTTTGCAAATATTTAGTGATACTTTAGTATCCTAACCATTCTAAATTTTATTTTACAGATATGAATTCGATTTACAGGACACGTGTTCAAAGTATCGAATTGAAAATTAATTGAACGACACATCTCATAACTTGATAACGATGGATTATGCAGTAACGATTCTTAAAGTAATTAATATACACAATATAAATATAATATACAAATAAAACAAATCTTATTTTACGATTCAAGACCATGCTTTAGGCTTAGTCCGAGAACGTTAGGGTTAGACCAATTTTTATAAATTTCTAATTAATATAATACTTTCCACACTAACATTACAAGATACGCTTCAGGAATATACTTTATATTAATTAACAAATGTAATGCAGTCAATACTTACTGATTATTCATTAAATTTACACTAATATAAGCACCTACACGACGCTTAAGCCGAACCCGCACGCATCAACCATCCAACATGCAATGCCACAAGAAATGTAGAAATAATTGTTGCCATTAGTAGGTTAAATTTTTTTAGCTTCCCCCCCCCCTTGTATAAGTTGTTGATGAAAAATAAATAATAATAGTGTCTGTATCATCATTAAATATATATATATTAATGTTTAAAAATTGTATAGGTAGTTTTCTATGCTTAGATTATTTTTCAGAATTATTTTCCACAAAACTGAAAATTAAATGTATGAAACATTTTTCAACATAGTTTTAAATATGTATTTATATTTAATTTCCTATTTTATATATATCTTCTTTAACTAGTTTTTTAAAAATATAAATATCAATGTAACAATTAACGAGTAATCGAAATCGATGTGATCTGAATTTGTACGCTAGTTCAGTTAATATAATATTGGTTATTTTCTTGCAGTATAAGTTTAATATTTATTTATTTTCTTGTGTTGAATATCTTATTTAGGATGAGAAATTCTGAAATTATGTTGTCTCATGTGTCATGAAGAGGAAATCTGTATATATATTTCAGCAATTAATATGACCTGTGATTATGTTACTGGCGATGGCGTAGCAATGGTCAATGGTATATGTAACTAGATAACATTGGAAGACGTATGATGTCTGCCAAAACAAACAAACGACGAGAAGAAACAAGTTGTGCTCATTTTAACAAAACTTGGATGTTGGGTAAATACTATAATAAATAATATTTATCAGCTTTTTTGTTTATTTTTAATTAAATCGTGCTTTATTTATAAAAAAAAACCTTTGAAAATTTCCTGTTGTAAATTTTTTCGCAAGTTTCAAGATTGACTGATTGTTATTAATTTTACTGTCTCCTTAGTTTTTACTGACCTATTTTGAGATACAAACTAAACGATAATTAAGAGCCTTTTATTATTTTATTTGTGGTCAAATTTAGAAATATAAAATGTATATATATTTGTTTTTCTAAAGACATTTTTTGCAGTATTTTTTTTAA
>CM063509.1:9675645-9696157 GCA_032207245.1 Pardosa pseudoannulata
TTTTTAATAAATATATTGAATAATTAAAAGGCCTTGATTTGTATGTTCTTTTACCTGAAAATTTTAAAGCCTTTTGTTAAATCTTTTCTAAATAACTTGTTTTTGTCTTAATTGTGTAGATCTTTTATTTTATTATGAGCTTGGTAGATTTAATTATTAATTGCAAAAATTCATAATAGGACTTACTCAATTTATTTAATGACAATATACATGCAGTTATATCAACGTATTTTTACTTTTGTTTATTAGTTCATTATTCTTATTTAGAAATTTAAACTGTTTAAGTTATCTGTTTTTAAGTGAGAATTTTTATTATTTCAATTTCATTTATCCAGTTGCACTTCCACTAGAAATTTTAACTTCATAACTTGAAGCCCTAATGATTTCTGCCTATTTCACCAACAATTTACTGATGTTCAACAGAGATACTCTTACATTTTTAGAGTTTAAAGAAGGTTTGCCCCCCCCCCTTTTTTTTTAGATTGTAATTTTTTGCAGATTTTTTTGCCCATGTTGTTATTTTTTTCATAGTAATTGATTATTTTGGTTCTTGGCAAGGAAGTATGCATGTAAAATAAGCTTGCATCATTTAACATTTATTAACACTGAACAGATTCAAAGATTCATGAAAAAAAAATTTTGTCTCTATATATTGAAAACTTAATCTACTTAGAAACTTTTGCTGTGCTCAGGATTTTTTTTGGGGGGGGAGGGGAGGTAGTATGCTATATACTTGTTATTACTAAATTTTGACATTTTCTTTGGGTAATAAATGAGGTGATTGTTATATAAATTATTAGGTTTTTTGCACTTGAGTTAAACTCATTGAAAATACAAATTCAGAGGTGTTTCAGTATTGTTAGTTATGAGAACCAATAACGGTCAGATATTTTCAATGTGTCATTTTCTCCAGTATCCTAAAATAAAGGCATAGATTAACAAAGAAGAGTAAGGATTGCCAGAAAACTGGGTTCTAGAATTTGGTGATAGTGCCAACACTTGGCATGCCTACCAAACTGCGATATGGCTCACTATATGATTCAAAATAATAATTCAGAAATTTTGCATTTTAGTTTATCTTGATTGATTTTGTAGTTGTTACTTTCAAAGTGGTCAAGTTCATTTAAAATTACTAGTCTGACTGTGAGCTACAGTAGAATCTTATGATGACTTTATCAAAAATTGTACCCTATTCAATGTGTGGTTGCAAATATAATAAAATATCTATATCTTACTAAAATTATCACTAATTCATTTCTCAAAGTGTACTCGCATAACACTTCAAAAAGTAACAGCTAATTTGTTGTTTATCAGTGACAAAAGTTATTTTTGTAACTTTTTAATATGTATGTGTATGTATATCAGGGTTACAAAAAACCCACCTACCCAAAAAAACTGGCCAGGATGTTTTTGGGTAAAACCCAGTCTAAAAAACCTACTCTAAAGCAGGTTTTATTGGGGTTTTTAAAAATTGATATTTTTATTTTCAGAAACTTATCTTAGTTTTTTACCCTCTTTTAATTTTAAAGAATTCTGTGGAATTATATATATAGTCTATCAAAATTCAGAAAAATATTTGCAAATCTATGATAAATCCAACAAAACAATTTAGAAAATTTTCAATTCTTTTGTCAGCAAGAAAGGGATAGTGTGAAATTTCTCTTCTTTCATTGTGAAAAACAGGTTGTGTTGACTGTTGAGAAATGACCTTACCTTGTTCCAGCAACTTGACTCTTTTTTTTTTTTGGCTACACACTGATTGCCTATTACCCTTGACAAAAATTTTATGCAAAAAAGTTTCAAATATGTTTTTTTAAATGGAGAAAGAATAGAGATAAAAAAGTAATCCTTTGTTAAAATAACATTCAAATATGTAGTATATGTCAATATATAACATTTGGTGTGTGATGTCAGAGTAAACTTTTTTATAGTCTACACTGATTTATTTGTATTAATTAAATTATAATTTCTTGAATATTTAGTTAAATAATAAAGATATAATCAGTTTTAGCAATTTAATCTTCTCTGAAATAAGGTACTTCCCCTGCCCTCTCCTCTTAAAACCAGACCCCCAATAAAACCCAGAAAAATCTACCCAAGTTGGGTTTTTGTTGAAAAACCTAAGTTTTTTGCAACTCTGATGTATATATATATTTATTTTATTAAAATTTATAAATGTTATATTTTGTATACTAACGTTTAAATTAATCTATTTCAGGTTTGGGAAATTTGCAGACAATCCCAGCCAATTTACCTCTACAGTATTCACCTCCTCCGTCTCTTGTAAGTCCATTGCCTAGCCCTATACTTAAGTGCTCTGTATCATGCAGTCCTCCTCCTATTTCTGGCAGTGGCAGCAGTACTGGAGGAACGAGTCCAGGTAGCACTTCAGATCCAAACTGGCAGTCGAATCATGCAAGTGTCCGAGAACGAAATGCAGCCATGTTCAACAACGAATTGATGAGTGATGTTCATTTTTTAGTAGGTCCAAAAGGAAGTGCACAAAAGATTCCAGCTCACAAATATGTCCTGGCAACTGGAAGCTCAGTGTTTTATGCTATGTTTTATGGTGGCTTAGCTGAAAATGATTCAGAAATTGAGATTCCAGATGTAGAGCCTGCTGCCTTTTTGACACTCTTGAGGTAATTCATTTGTACTTTACTAAATCAAAAGATATAAATAGCTAAATTTCAATATAACAATATTTAGGGGATGCAATAAAATTATTAGTATATAGAACAATGACTCCCAAAATGGTCTATATCAGGGATGGGCAAACTACGGCCCGCAGATAGAATATTAAGTTGCTGGCCTGAGGCAAATTAAAAAATATATATATTTATACAGTATATAACCATCTCCTTTTCTACTTTGCTTAAATGTTATATCCCAAATTTATTATCTCGAGCCTAGAAGATTAGCAGTATATTTGCTTCTTATATGTGAACAAGCGTTTTCAACTTTGAACCTTAGAAAGAATAATTTCAGAAATAGACTGACAGATGAGCATTTAGCATTGTTCCTTAAAATCAGTATGTCTCACTTTGAACCTCAGTATAAGGAACTTTTAAAAATGAAATTGCAATTTTATTCATCTCATTAATATATTTAAACCGTTAGGTACTTGTATATTATTTGTTTTTAAAATTTTAGAAAAATTTATTGTGGCCCACCAAGTTTATTTTCTTTTGATTTTTGGTCTGCGGCTGAAAAAGTTTATCCATCCCTGGTCTATATTATTCCCCAATGGTTGATTCTGTTTTGTTAGGGGTCTATGACAAGAAAATAATAAGGGGGCATGAGGTGTAAATGGGTTTATGCAAAAGTAGATTCTATTTAGGCAGTCGTTGTCAAAATCTTGGCTTTCTGTAAAGATAAGCCATTTAACAATAGTACATATATACTAAGTCAGATAACATACATTTATACTAGAATATATATTAAAATTATTAAATATGTATGTAGGCTATTTGTATTGTATATATACTTTTGCAGTTGATTTGTCCTGATGTCACTAACAAAAACCTTAAGATGGTGTTATTAAAAGGATATTGGCAGTTCTGACTTACGTGAGACATACCTATAGCTATTGTACAAAAGATTTTGATAGATTTTCTCTGTCATATCGTGTAGAAAAGTATTTCCACTGTTAAAAAGTTTTAATTTTAAATATAAATCACTGTATTATATATTTAATGTACCTCCTACTACCTATCTTTTCTTAAGACAAAATTTTTTTTAAAAAATTCCTTTTTATAGAGTGTTATATTTAAGTGTTTCGCAGAACTTGAAACTGGTCTAAAACTCAATAAAGTAAGCATTACTACATTAAATGTGAAATCAACCAATATTCATATTTCTTATTCATGCTGTCTATCAGGAAAATGCATATGTATTAGAAAAATTAGTTGAATACATTAATTTTTTTAAATCCTTTATAAAACAGATCTATAAACAATTTTAAAAAAAGCTGAAAATAAGTTTTTGCTCTAAGTATATTTTCATTTTAATTATTAAATGGGAATTTAAGTATTGGTAATTAACTGCTCTAATTTTTTATGTGATATTATCATTAATGTTTTCAACGAGATAAAAAAAAGACTTAAAATCACTTAAATGATTATAATTTATTAATCTTTATTTTTTAACTTTGGATAGTTTGAATCTTTTCATATCTTAAAAGTTGAATAAAAGTTTGATATTGCGCAGCACCATATATATGTATTATATAGGTTATTTTATAATTTATTTCATATTTTATGCATAATATAGGTTATATATTAGGCATGTGTTATTTTTTATAAGGTTTATTGAAATAAAATAAATCTGAAAGTTCTTTCTTCAAAAAATGTCAGGTAATGAAATTATAGCTATTTAATAGATTCCGTGTCATTGAATCAGTTGTAGCTTAGAGATGGAGGGAAAGTATTTCTTCATCTGTTTGTGATATATATATATATATATGTAATGTCATGATCCAGAGTTAAGGTGAATGGAAAACAGTCTTCTTGATAATAATGATTTTATTAACTCATAGTTCTATGTGAGAGCAACTTGCGACATTTTCATTGTTTGTGGCAGAGCTAAGCATGGAATAGGTGTTAACATTTCCATGTCTACGCGCTGACTGATCTTATCTGTTTGCAATCTCATCAAATTTTTCCAAAATGCTTCCACCTGACTGGATTATCCTGAAAGCTTATGCGAGCAGGGGTCTTTTTCATTTATTTTATTATTATAAAAGAGTTCCCTTTTAAAATTGCGTATAACTCATGTAATTTCTAATTACCCCTTTTTTAGACTTGTTATATATTTATAAACTTGTTACCCTACTTCATCTGCTATTTAGAAAATTTTTAAATATTTATTTTAGTCATTCAGATATTAAAACAAACTCTCATAAACAAATATATACAAACAACTTCTGAACATTTATTTTTCTATGCAGTGTAATAAATGTGAAAAGAAAAAGAAACAAATTTTGCTTTTTTTTGTGTGTGTGTGATTAAATAAATAATTACATTTTGAAATTAGTCAAGCATTTTAGAAATTTTTTTTAAAAGCGCAGTGTGCAGTATAAATAAAAAAATTATATAAAATATATACTGAATAATTTGTTTTAAGTATGCTTTTGGTTGTAATCAGTCTTTCTAAAAGTATTTAAATTACATTAAATACAAATCCTTACTATTAATGTTCAATTAATTTAATAATTTTTACAAATGTCTAAGGTAAAATATTTTGTATGAATAATTTTGAATTTTGCTAAACATTTTATGTATATTTTTAAGCTGAAGAAAATTTTTCAATAAAATCAATTGTTTGAATAAAATATGTGCTATAAATAAGTTAATGTAATTTAACTGTATTGTTGCTTCAACCTATTATTATGAGATATTAAAAAAAAAATTTTCATTAACTTAGTTATTAGTAAGAAGAATTTTTTTTAGTTGAACTTAAAAACAAGATTGGCATAATTTAAATCATTTTTTTTTTTTTTTTTTTTTTTAAATCATTGATTTAAATATTTTTTTTTTCACTTCTTTTAAAACCTGTATTCCAAAGACAGGAGAATTGGTTATTAGTCAGCACAGAAATACCGATAAGTAAATAAGTGTCAATAGATAGCATGTGTTTTCCAAGATTTGAGGGGTTGTTATCAGAAAGTATGTAGTTGGGGTAAGTACAATGACTAGTTATGACTGGTGAAATTCATTTTATGTAATAGGAGGTAAAGAGAGTATGACAGAACTTGAAATCCAGTTTATCTACCAAATAACAACAGTCGTGTCTTCATCTGCTAGAATAGAAAGACAGTTTTCTTCTTTTGGTATTGTTCACTCTAGCCTTCGTAACAAATTAGGAGTGGATACGGCATCAAAACTAGTGTTTTTACTGAAACAGTTAAATCCATAATTCATTGCTTAAAGAAATATTGAAATAATTGTGATTTTTTTTTTAATAGTTTGCGTTAAATTAATATTTAATATGTTCTTTAAATTTACATCTTATTTAGTTTGCACTATTCAATTACAAAATAATAGAATGTATTTAAATTAAAATGTATAGATTTAATTTTAGTTAGTGTATAGAATATACTAGATAGATAAGATGTTACTTATAACAAACTATTCCATGTATATTGCAAAAAAATATAAAAACACAACAATAATTAAAATTAGAATTCAGAAAAAAATCATTGATTTTTTTTCCAACTTTGCTTAAAAAATTCCCAAATGAACTCTAAATTTAAGTCTTTATTCTTATTTTATATGGTTACATGGATGATTTATAAACTATCTTTTTCTGTTTATTTTTACTAGGTTCCTTTACTGTGATGATATAAATTTAGAAGCTGACACCGTGTTATCCACACTGTATGTTGCAAAGAAATATTTAGTGCCTCATTTGGCTCGAGCTTGTGTTGCCTATTTGGAAACAAGTCTCACTGCAAAGAATGCGTGTGTTCTTTTGAGTCAGAGTCGCTTATTTGAGGAACCTGATTTAATGCAGAGGTGTTGGGAGGTTATTGATGCTCAAGCAGAATTAGCCTTCGCATCTGAGGGTTTTTCTGATATTGACTATCGTACCCTTGAGTCTATATTGTCTCGAGAAACTCTCATGATTAAGGAATATGCTCTTTTTCAAGCAGCTCTAAATTGGTCTACTGCTGAATGTCTCCGTCAAGATTTAGAGCCGACTGTTGAAAACAAGAGAAAAGTTCTCGGTAATGCTATGCATTTAATAAGAATTCCCACCATGTCTTTGGAAGAATATGCAAATGGTGCAGCTCAGTCAGGATTGCTTACATTACAAGAAACAAAAGATATTTTCTTGCATTATACTGCTAACAATAAACCTGCTTTGCCTTTTCCAACGAAACCACGCGTTGGTTTGAAAACTCAAGTCTGTCATCGATTTCAGTCTTCTGCATACAGGAGTAATCAGTGGAGGTATCGAGGACGATGCGACAGCATTCAGTTTTCTGTGGACAAGCGCATCTTTATTGTTGGTTTTGGCTTGTATGGATCGAGTAACGGTGCTGCAGATTATACTGTAAAGATTGAACTGAAGAGGATGGGGAAAGTGTTGGCAGAAAACAAGACTAATTTCTATTCGGATGGTTCGAGCAATACATTTCATGTTTACTTTGAACACCCAATTCTTGTTGAAGCTGATACTTACTATACAGCATCGACTGTTCTGGATGGAGCAGAATTAAGTTATTTTGGTCAAGATGGTGTGAGTGAAATGACTGTGGGTTGCATAACTTTCCAGTTCCAGTGTTCATCTGACAGCACCAACGGAACAGGTGTACAGGGAGGTCAGATACCAGAGCTCATCTTTTATGGGCCCAGTCAAGATTCATGACTCGAGCAAAGAAGTGGGAATGCATATTGTGGCTTTAGGAAGAACACTTCATTTGTAGTGGATCCATATTCATGTTTTTTTTCTGTCCTGTTCTCGTGTATGAAGCGCATTTTTATGTCATAAACTTCCTTTTTTTTTTTTTTGTCTTTATTTCTTATATATCCTTTATATTTTATAGTCTCAAATGTACAATGGACACTTTATAGAAAGAAAATTATTTGTTCTATGGTTTTACACTGCTTGAATTGTTATTAAAAGCCAGAGTTATATTACATGTAAATCAAAATGTCAGCAATATACTGTTTTGTAGCTATTTTTGTGAAAATAACAGGTATGAATTACAAGTCTTTTAAATACAAGGAATTGTCAGCACACACGTAAGTCTGTGACTGTCTTCTTTTTCATTTTATGGTTTGTGATTTTATTTTTTATTTATGTGTATGTGTGTGTGTGTTACTTTTCATACATATGACAATTATCTCTGTTGTATTAAGTATCATTAATTTTTCTGATACATTGAAACAAAAAATATTAAGTGAGGTATGACATTTGTAATAGAATAATTTTCAATTATATTTCTTGCTGAGATGTTTATCTCTGAATAAAATACATATTTTAGATCAAATAAATTAATTACTGACATTACAGTAAGATTTTTTTATTACGATCCTAATTTGGTACATTTTTAGGTATAAATGTTTCATTTGCAAATATGTAAGATTTAAAGTTTTAAAACTTACACAAGAAATTTTTAGATAATTTGTTTTACACATACATACATGCATACTTATATATATATATATATATATATATATATATATATATATATATATATAGCTTTTGTATATTGTTTATTATGTGAATCTAGTCTTTAAATAGAAAATGTGTTTACTTTTGATTATATACAATTTTTTAGTTTTATTATTTTAATGTTAAGAGCTTTTCATTTCTTTCAGATATTATACAGTTCAAAATTATTATATTGTTGTTTCTTCTTGTATGAATAATTTGAATAATTTAAAATATTTCAATTTGAATTTTGATTTAAAAAATTAAGTTTTCTATAAAAGTAAAATTTCTATTTTTTGTCAAATAATTTATTTTAATCACGTGCGAACAGGAAGATCAATTTTGCATATTAGGGTATCCGTCCCTAAATTTGAGCTTTTAACATTAGCATACATATTGTATTAATGAATGTCTTATTTGTTAATGACAATGTGTTTTGTATGTATGATATTTTTTGAAGCATCCGAATTCCATGTATGCACATTGCTCAAATTTTAGTATATTTAAAGAATATATTCTTGTGCATATCATTTTCTGGACACAATTCTTTGTTTTTTGTAGACGTGTTTTAATATAGAATTATTTTCTCTTTGTAACATAGTAACCTAATATGAAATAGTGCTTAACTTGAAATGTGTGTTACAGCTTTTAAAAATTTTTTTTTTCACATTAATGTATTGTTCAAAAAGTCAGACCAGAAATGCAACAAGTCATTTTAAAGGTAATATGGAGAGGTATGTTATTAGCTTTTAAAGCTATACATAAATCAGGTTTAAAATCTACTGAAATTTAGTTGATTTTCATACCATAAAGGAATAATTATCTATATAAATATTGATAATTTATATTTATATAAGTGTTGACTTTTTGTTTTATAAGGAGTATGTTAAAAATAAAGAGATTAGAAAAAAATATAAATTGTCATGTTTAAAAATTTTTTAAATTATCTAATTAGTACTGTTTTATTTGAATGATAATATATTTTTATTTCAGATGGGTAATCACTATGTTACTTGTTTATCTAAGCTTTTTAAAATATTTTATTAAACTGCCCTAAAAAGTTTTGAAGTTATGTATAGCCATTAAAGTTTACTAATTTTCATTTAATGTTTTAACGGATATGTTTTTTTTTTCTTTTCTTTTCTGAGCATAGAGTTCACTTTACCATGAAAAATCTCTTTATCTTCTGACACATTCCTTATTCTGGATATTTCTAAAAATACTAAATTTAATTGTAATGTTGTTTAATATGCTTTTATTTCTTATATTAATTGATACCATTTTCTTCATATGTATTCTATGTGATGTACATCGCATAGAATTTCCACAAATCATGCATTCTTCACTTCAGTCTCTGTAACTACGAGTTTAAACCACTGTTTTTGAAACATTTTCTCTTGACACCAATTATCTGATCTATTTATAATTAATATAAAATTAGCTGTGCATCCACATAGCATGTCTCATATTTTTTTCTGTGTATTAGAATTTAAATTACTACAAATCTGTATCAAAGGCAAGGCCGTAGCCAGAAATTATTTTCGGAGGGAGACCAAGGGGAAACATTTTTTTGTGTGTGTGTGAATGATACTTAAGAAAACCTGTAGTTTTACTGAAGTATGATACTCGTAATGAGTACCATAACACAATGCGGTTTTAAAATAACAAAATGATTAAAAAATGTTATAATGAATAAATTTAAAGCTTAAAATGAGTAACGAAGTATCTGCACAATGAATTTAATATTAAAATTAACATTAAAAACCATTGTTAAATTTATTCACTTAAAATTCTTTCTGATTTAGCTAGATACCAAAATCTACTCTAACATCATAAATTGACGCTATTTTGAAAGATCTACTTTAACATCATAAGTTGAAGCTATTTTGAAAGATAGAATCTGTCTCAAAATATTCACCCCAGACAGGAAGACAATATATAATAGATAACGGAAAATTATTTTGAGACAAATGACTCTAAGGGATGGGGGTGGAGGGTAGATAAAAGTCTGATGCCCCGTAAAACATTTATGGCCAAAGCGGTCTCTTTCTGAGAACAATGTTGTCTATCCACAGCTAGGCAGCTGACACACCCACACACGTAGTCAATTTTCTTTCCACGAAGCGGTCTTTTGGAATTTCGGGGAAGGGCCGGTCCCCTAAAACCCCTCCCTTGCCTACGGCCTTGATCAAAGGATTTATCTGTGTGAGCTTTCTGTGGTGTAATGAATAGTGTATTATGAAAAGAATTTTGAGCATCTTGTAGTATCATAAGATATTATCTTTTAGTACAATAAGTTTTGGGGATTGCTTTTTAAAATCTATAGTAAGTTAAAATAGTGCATTGAAAATCGAGTTAGAATGTTTTCAAGAAGAATATTCATTTTTCTCAAGATACTGAATATGAACACATGTATTTATATATATATTTAAAAGTGTCTATAGTAGTTCTCGTAGTTAATTATTTGTATGTGTGTAACTAAGTTTACAAAAAAGAAAATGTGTTAATTCGTGGCACTTGATATAACACCTTTATGTTTAAAAGATTTTATTTATTTAAATGGAAATCAGTGTCCATTATATTGAAGGAAAAATTTGATTGTTAAACATTTTGCTAAAATCTAGCCTTAAAGAAATTTAGGTTTTATGTGAGTAATATCTTCGTGTTTAGGTGTTCCTACTGTCTTTTAGCATGTTATATCACTTGTTATACATTATTTCAGTTGTTTATTTTTATTTTGGCATGTGCAGCATTTGAATTACTTTTTCTTGTTTTAGTATTTTAATCTGACATCAGTTATGCTTTCTTAAAGATATTTCTTACTGTGTATGTATTTTCTTTTCTTTTAATCTATAAACAAGCCTCTTTCATGATTTTTTCTTTCATTTTTCATTCAAAAATATTATTTCTAGAGATTAATTTCATTGAATAAATTAAAATCATAAAATTCATAATTTGTTAACTGTATTTTTGCTATGAAGTGTTTTGTTTAAATATTTTGAATTCTGTGCAGCGATTTTTTTTTTAATCATATTGTTACAATATCTATTGTTATATTTGTAATAACAGGGTTCCATATGATTAATATAATAATAAAAAGTTAGTAAATAAACTGCAAATTAATATCAACTTATTTGACGTGATGAACCTTTTGGACATTGATTACATACGATTTAATATTACTACATGAAGTTAATAGATTGTTATTCAAATTATTATTGTGCTTTGAGTTGAATGATAGATTAACATTGGTATTGAAAGTTATTTGAAAATCATGCAAAGCACTTTCTGTTTAATCCATGTGTGCCACGGTTTTAACACATTTAACACCCACTTATCAGTGTTGTGAATTTTCAGTGACAGTTGCCATTGTAATAATGAGAAAAGTAAAACTATTAATTTGTCAATCAGTATGTTATAAAATGTTTTCTATTTACAATACTAAATTACCTGTGTTTGCTTCAAAATTACACTTTAAAAAATCCTAAATGGTAGTCTAGAATGCTCTACAAGGTAAATTGTAGAAACATCTAGAAATTTTAGTCTACCATTGTTTATGCTTGAATGTTGTAAAAAGCTTTGTTTGCATCGAAAACTGTTTGATCAAAGTGTGTCATGTGTTAATAACAAGATTACTTGCATGTTATTTCTGTGTGGTTTTTAATAATATTTAAATTGTTTTCAGCTTATGTAATCAATTAGTCAAACAATATCAGAAATTATTGAACCATATTTGCTTAAACTTTTAAATTATTCTTAACCCATATATTCTCAAATTAAAATCTCTGAAGTGTGCAACTGATTTATATTACATGTATTGTGTGTACTGTTGTTGTTGATGTACTTCTATAAACATGCTCAGTGCTCTTATGTTATGTATGTTTTGTTTTCTAAAAATTTATCATCAAGATGTATATTGTTGATTTATTTTCTGTATTTTAAAATCTAAATTTTAAAAGTATGATAATCAGCTTTAACCCTTTAAAGGTCACTCATATAAACTTTTTGGGATTTAATGAAATTAGTTCATAAATAATATCTATGAACTGTATAAATATAAATGCATCATTTTTTTTTACATTTCTTGAAGGGGTGGGATGGAATTTGAGGGGTATTTAAAGTGTAAAACCCTTGTACGGAGTGAAAATACTTTTATAAAGGTTTAATTATGCTGGGAAAACAATGATTATCATATTAAGAGTATAATAAAGAAAAAACGAAACAATTTACAGTCAAATGATCCTCGTGGTAGAGCGCTGCTTTTAGGTACCAGAATTTGTGGGTTCAAATCCCTCTGCAGGCATGGATGTTTGTAGCCTTTCTGAATCAGCTTTAAGGTGTAGGTCTCGGTCAGATTAGCCCCCATGTTGCAAAAGAGTAGTCCAAATCAAACAAACAATTTATAATTGTTGTTTAGATAGATATTTTTTATTTTGGGTTATAAGTGGAAAAATCATATTACTGATTTCTCCAGGTAAAGTAAGTTTAACCATGTATATTTCAAACGAAATATGGAGATCTTGTATACTCTCTGCTGTGAGTAGGAAATGTCGTAAACATAGAAGACCTAAAAAATCCATAGTATGTCTTTCAAAAGCAGAGAAAGAATTTAACAAGTAGTTTTGTTCTGAAACCACTGGCCGTTAAAGGGTTAAAATAAATTTACCTGTTTAGTAATGTGAATATTGTATTCTTTGCATTACAAAGAATGCAAAGAAGAAATTTCTTTGCATTTGTTATTCGTTTAATTTAGACAAAGGTGGTAAAAATCTATTTGTACAAGTTTTACATTCTTGGATAATTTCTGAATTATCTGTATTCTTTAGTGATTTGCAGTATGATTGTGAATTCTCTTCAGAAATATTTAATATTGTGTTAAACATTTTATCATTGTTGGTGCAAATTAATAATGTAAAATATTTAAATATGTAATTTTTACTTGTGATCTGTGTATAAGAGTATATAAAGCTTGCCTTTTTATGTTTGTTTTTCTTTGAATGCCTAAGTTACGTGCAGTGTCATAAGATTTATGAATATCTCCTTAAAAACATAAGGATTTTCTCCTTATCGCAGATAAAACTCTGAATTAAATGTATAATCAACTAAGAGTTAAATCTGTTTGTCAATGTTTTTCATTATAAAATATTTCATTTTTTTTTAATCTGAATTATATTAATTGTATACCAAAGAAACTCTGCTTTGTGTAGATTGTGTATGCTACATAAAAATATAAATTACCTTATGTACAGTTCCAGTATTTGATAGTTTATATAGAGGTTATTTCTTTCTGCACTTTTGGTTCTGAAAGCACCTGCACATTTTTTTTTAATATAAGTTTTTGTCTGTATGACAAGATTTTATCTTTTAATGAAATATGGATTACTGTATAGAACAGGTGATGGCAAAGTGCATTATCAAAAATATTTTGTTACTTTAAATGCATTATATTATTGAGTTGCAGCAGTATAAATGAGCATTTCCTGTAGCATATGTTACGTAGATAAAGTACAATGTAAGTCTTATAAATAAATCTATATTAGATCTTATATTGTGTTTCTCATTTCTTCATTTATCATATTACTCTCAGTTTACGGTTCCTAAAATAACAGTATTCAGTTTTTGTTGAAGCATAATGAAAAGCCGCAGATCGCAAACACCTTTTATTGAAAACACCAAAATAATAATAATGAAAAGATGATAATAAAATACGAGGTACATTGGGCTTTTATAGTTTTAAGAAGATCCTGTGCCCAGCCAATCAAATTACAGGCACAAACAAAACTAATTAAACACAGCCAATGAAAACACAAAAGGATCAACTAGAGAAAACCTCATATGTCCGAAAAAGCTATTACTTATATACAATAATAATCAGCCAAGTATGAGTGCGATTATATATTTCAACAGTTTTCATTATAAAAGCTTATACTTTTAAATAATAAAAAAAAACTGCATACTAATTTTAACATTGTTTTTAACTTCCAAATCAAATACTTTATCAAACTCAGGGTTGAAAAAAAAATCCGATAGTTTTGACATAAATCAGGTTTTTTTTTTAATTTTAATCGGATTTCTTTGATTTTTTTTTCTGAATACTAATTTTAATTGTTGTTTTTATGTTTTTTGCAATATACATAGAATAGTTTGTAATAAGAAGTCACATCTTATCTATCTAGTATATTCTACACACAGATTACCTAAAATTAAATATATAAATTTTAATCTAAATACATTCCATTTTTTTTAATTAGTGCAAACTATTTATTTTAAAAAAAAAGAAATCACAATTATTTCAATATTTTTTAAGTGCTGAATTATGGATTTAATTATTTCAATAAAAACACTAGTTTTGATGCTTTATCCACTCCTAATTGGTTACGAAGGCTAGAACGAACAATACCAAATGAAGAAAACTGTCTTTCCATTCCGGCAGACGAAGCCACGGCTGTTGTTATTTGGTAGAAGACAAACTGGATTTCGAGTTCTGTAATACTCTCTTTACCTCCCATTACATAAAATGAATTCCACCAGTCATAATTAATCATTGTACTACCCCTACTACATACTTTCTGATAATAACCCTTAAATTCTTGGAAACGCATGCTATCTATTTATTTACTTATTGGTATTACTGTGCTGACTGATTCCCAATTCTTTGGAATATAGGTTTTAAAAGAAGTGAAAAAAGAATGATTTTTTTCAAAAAATCAACTGATTTAAATCATGCCAACCCTGATCAAACTAACTAATAATGTGTAGAACTTACTAAATTTCATTCATTGCCAAGAGTATGTCTCCTTATTGTATAAAAAAAAAAAAAAAATGGTGTTGATTAAAAAGATTGATTGCAAAAATCAGAAAATTCAAAACATTTTCTTTAATTTACCAATCTACAGAATGAGAATATCATTAGTGAGCATTATCAATTTCTTTTAAGATAAGATACTTTAATGTGAAAATAGAAAATTAAAATAAAAATATTTTCCCACCCCAATTCAAAACTAAGAAAAAATTTCATCACCTTTAGTTATATTTTTCATATATCAATGTAGACTGAGTGAAATATTGCAACTGTAATATATCCAAAGCACATGGAAAATGGTAAAATCATTAGGTACATCCAGATGAAAAATTGTGACATCATCAGGGTTGGCTTCATTTGCCCAACCCAAAAAAACCCAAGTGGGTTTTTTAAAAATTGGGTTCTCAAAAAATCTTTATTTAACATTCCACATATTTAACTAATAATAAATATATTGAATTAAATCTATAATATATATTACATGTTTCACCTTTGACAATGATCCTAGAATTTTTTTTTTTTTTTTTTTTTTTTTTTAATTTGAGGGAGTCTTAACTGCTAGAAAAAAGAGAACTTTTCAGAGAAAAATAGTTATCTGCATAACAAATACAATAAAATCTAAATTAAACAAAGTTAATAAGAATGTATGATGAAAAAAAAAAAAGAATATTGAAGTATGACATGTGATAAAATTAATTGAAAAATGGACAAGAAAAATTGGGAAAATATGTATTAACTAAAAAAATATCTTCTAAATGCTTTAATCACACAATACTGTTAATAAATATAGAGCTATAATTTGATACATTTTATTGAAAAGAAAAAACTTCAAATGCAACTATTTCAAACCCAACTTTTAGTATAAAATAATCGCCATTCAAAACTAGTTTTTTGATGTTAGAAAAATTTTATAATATGAAAAAAATTTATTTTAAGATTCAAAATTTCCTTTAATTTAGACAAAAATTTCTTCTGCATAATTTAAAATTGATTTTTAAATTTTTGAATTTTAAAAAGTTATTAACATTTTAAATTTATTTTAATCATACAATTAATTATATATCCTGTCCTCTTACATAACAAAAAACCTGAATAGTTTTCAAATCCCCCAAAAAGCATCTAAAACCCATTAAAGTATAGTAAAAACCCTGATAAAACCCGAAAAAACCCACTAATTTGGTTTTTTTCTGAAAAAAAACCCGGGTTTTTGCCAACCCTGGACAGCACGTACCTAAAATTATAATTTTTACTTACACACATGATATAAAGTGGTGAATCACCCTTATTCAGACATAGCATCAGCAGAATCAAAATGTACATTTCTGAGAGATGTGTGATTGTAATATGTCCAAGAATTTTAGGCAAATTATCAAGGAAATATTCGGGTACTTTTTCCTCTGTATTTTGTGCCCACCATATAAATGCTATATATTTCAATTTAGATAACTGATATCTTCCCCTTTTTAAACATTTTTAATTTAAAAAATACCTTATAATACAGTAAAATCTCCATATAAGGGACACTTCCAATCCAATACCAATATTCAGACTTTTTATGTGTCTTTTTATACCTCTGAGACTCCAAATAGTGAACAGCAACTCATAACATAAAATTTCCAAGGAAAGACACAAAAAGCAGTTATATAATTTTCATAAGCAAAAGTGTAACTGGAAGGATAAAAATTATTGAATCACTTACAACTTAATGTTAACAAAACAAGTAATTTATGATATGAAGTTAAAACTAACATTTGTGACCTTTTTTAAATCCACAAATCAACCTACGAAAAATAATGTTGTGAAATGTGCATATTAAATTTTCAGAATGCATTTATGACTAAATTAAAATAAATATTAATTTTTAACATGTAGAATGGCATCAGGGTGATTGGCGCTGATATTTCCTTAGTTCCATAGCAGTTGCTGGTAACCAGCAGAGTCATGACGGTCAATAGTGACCTCAGTAAAATAAATGCATTACGAATGATTACACAAATCAACTTGTCTGTTTTAATTAATATTTCACCAAAATACTTAATGCTTAGAGAGGAATGGATTCATGTTAGCCAGATGGGGCAAGCCGTGTAAAATTAGCATAGCATTCAACATGCTAAATAATAAATATACCATCTTTATATATATACAAGGTATCTGCCAAAATAAAATTTTTCAAATCCATGACTTTCCCTGATTTAGCAGATCATTTTCCATGACTTTAAAAAGCTTTCATTAAAAGTATATATGAATAAAACTTCTGATGTACATACAAATAAAATATATACTTTTAGAGAAATGACAGGAATTTTATCATAAAAAAACTATAAACTTACTTTATAAGTGTTAATAAACTCATAAAAATAAATTGTTGTATCTACATACCTAAGTTTAATCATATAGCCATTTTTCAATCAAAATGTTTCCAATTTGAATTCAGGGTACTTTGGTATTATCCAGGTGACCATGAATAATAGCCAAATATAACCCTATAATGTTCATATACAATATCCCTAGAGATAAACTTATATTTTGTGCAAAAATCTTAACTAATTTTTATTAAAAAATAATTATTATTATATTAATAAAATTTTAATCTACAATTTAAGAAAAAACCAGAATAATATACATTTACTGACCCATTAAGCTTTCTTGCTTTGAGTTTCCTTGGTGAACAAATTTTACTTGGCAATAGGGTCAATAGGATAATACATAAATACCAAACTCAGTAACTTCAGCCAAATGACAAGTAAAAATAGAATTAAACAATTCAATGCATTTTTATTTAATCGGTAGTTTAGCGGATCCATGACTTTTACTCATTTTGCTTGAAAAATCAAGACTTTCCATGACAAAATTAATCCATTGTCTAAATCCATGATTTTCCATGACTTTCCAGGTGCGCGGAAACCATGTATATACTATTATGTTTTGCCTGTTGGGTGATTTCAAGCATGAATAAAATTTGTTACAATAAAATGTAAACAGAATCCAGAAGAAAAACTACTAGCTAAAGAGAGATAGGTAAACTACTGCCGGCAGATAAATTTTAACTTGCCAGTCCGAGGAAAATTAAAAGAAATATATGTTTATACATTATATATCCATCTCCTTTTCCACTGTTTAAATATTATATCCCTAATTTATTAACTTACACCCAGAAGATCAGCTGTATATTTGCTTCTTATATGTGAACAAGTGTTTTCAACTTTGAAAGAATAATTTCAGAAGTAGACTGGCAGATGAGCATTTAACCTCGTTCCTTAAAATCAGTACGTCTCACTTCGAACCTCAGTATAAGGAACTTTTAAAAATGAAATCGCAATTTCATTCATCTCATTAACGTATTTAAACCATAATACTTGTATATTGTTTTTAAAATTTTAGAAAAATTTATCTTCTTCCGCTAAATTTATTTTCTTTCTACTTTTGGCCCGAGATTGAAAAAGTTTGCCTATCCCTGAGCTCCGTCTTACTGGCAGTTTCCACAGTAATTTAGTTGTGATTTAATAACACCTAACAAACTGCATAATTTCTTTTCATCCATAATTTATCTAAACAGATACTGTTTGTAAAGAAAAATACAAATTTAAACAAAAAAAACATTTTTGGTGGTTTTTAATTAATATTTTCATTAATCATGATCATAATATATTTTTTAAATACATTTTGAAAAATATTGCAGTTACATTTCTATGCATTAATAATTAGAAAATCTAAATTAATAGTACATAAGTCTATTTAAAAATGTTGCATATATAAAAACGTTTCCTTGATGCAAATTTTTATCATATGTATTTTAAATAAGCTTTGGAACTTTTTATATCAAAATGCAAATATATACAGTTTATTAAATAGAAGTCTGAATTCATGAACAATAAAAAATATCTAAGATTTAAAAAAAGTTTTTGACTCTTAAAAATTCTTTATCATTATAAATTGTGATGCAAGAACAATTTTTCAGCATTTACATGAAAAAGTCTGTTCTATTTGGCATCACATATAATACCAACTTTAAAAAATACTCACTGTATAATGTATTTTCAGAAGCTAAAGGTCATTTTGCTAAAT
Source organism: Pardosa pseudoannulata (assembly GCA_032207245.1). Classification (NCBI taxonomy): domain Eukaryota; kingdom Metazoa; phylum Arthropoda; class Arachnida; order Araneae; family Lycosidae; genus Pardosa; species Pardosa pseudoannulata. The sequence goes on from CM063509.1 coordinate 9,694,673, forward strand.
TTATAAGTCTAGGAAAATTTCTGCATTTGCTTTCAACCAATTAAAGGGTCACTCCATCCTACCAATCACCGGTTTCTAAAAATAGAAATTCACCTATAATTTATCTACAGAATTTTCTTTTATATTTCTTCTGCATTATTTTAACTACAAACAGAAATAACACTTATTTTTATATATTGAACTCTTAAGAAATTAGCATAATCTGTTTTTAATCATAACATGCTTTACTGATAAATAACTTTAGTATGACATACAGAAAGTGTCATTTTACTCAATAAAAAGTACCCTTTCACTTGATTATAACAGCTCTTTTTTTATAAAAGTACTCTGCTCCTTTTTTAAAGAAATGTAAAAACTAACCTAGATCAGATAGATTTATATTAAAGCTAGTATTTTATATTATTTTAATTGCAATAAAGGTGAAACTTTTTTAAAAAGTAAATATTCAGTATTTGGCTAGATCACTATCTATTATACATGCCTAGATGATAGGTAATTTATCTTAAAAGTTATTTTCAAATTCAGTTTTACAGAAGTTTAACCTTTTTGTGTGGCATGGGAAGATTACTTCCCACTTACACAATCTCACAAAACACACCTGTGGGAAGCGCAAAACCCATTCTAATATATTGGTCTTGCTATTGAAATGACGTGAAGACCAATTCCTGCTTCAGTTTTTCCTGTCATCTATTGTTCGATCAACTGAATCAAATTAGCAGTTCTGTTTTGAAAGTTTGGAAACGTGGAGTGAGAAATAAATGCCCATGAAAGGGTTAATAGTAAATACCCCAAAATTGATATGCTTTAAAATTTTCAACTGCAGGTCTCCTAATTAATACAGGCTTGCAACTGTGAAGGTACTTTCAAAAAGGTGAGAAAAGTGAAAAATAATACAGAATAAGTGACTAAACACTGAAAAAAAAGCGATTTTTTTTTCTCCTCTTGATTACAGATATTAAGATTTTTCTATTTATTTTAACTCGAAATCAAATGATTCATGCAAGACATAATTTTAGTGTCAAATACAAAAAGGTTAAAAATTTTAACAAAACTAAATATTGCTTTTTACTTAAGAAAATCTATAAATTAGATTTGAATGCATATAATATATTAATTTCATAATCACAATTTTCTGCATATATTAATGATGTTTTGAAATATGTACATATCTAGAGTATCTAAATAAAAATTGTGAAGAAAAGAACGAGAAATGTGTGCTTTGGCGTAAATTACTTTAATGTATTAAATGTACATTTCAGTACAAATGTAGATTTCAGGAACTTCTTTACGACTTTTTAAAATCACTCAATTCTGGAAACCATGCGACTAATTACATTTTAATAAGAAAAATAAGATTAGAGTATCCCATTTTTGGTCTTTTATTAAAATATTTTGTTATTATTTCAGATTTTCTTTTTTCAACAACAGACTTTTGCTGTGATACACCATGAAAAAAGTGACTGTTTACTTAAAAAAGTGACTAAA
>CM063509.1:9696257-9698757 GCA_032207245.1 Pardosa pseudoannulata
TATAAGTAATACTAAAATCATGGTTGGCAAAAACCCTGGTTTTTTCAGAAAACCCCCAACCCAGTGGTTTTTTTTTTTTTTTTTTTTTTTTTTTTTTTTTTCCCAGGGTTTTTGTAGTTTTTTTTTGGGTTTTATCAGGGTTATTTCTATACTTTAAAGGGTTTTAGATGCTTTTTTGGGAATTTGAAAACTTCAGGTTTTTTTGTTATGTAAGAGGACTGGATTTATAATTAATTGTATGATTAAAATAATTGATTGTATCAGGGTTCCCACGGTCATGAAAAGTCATTGAAAAGTGCTTAAATTTTCTTTTTGTTTTTTAAGACCTTAAAAGTTTTTGAATTTTCGTTAAGGTCATTGAATTTGAGGTCCATTGCTGGATTTTTCTTTCTCAAGTCCCTGCAAAATGTTATGTAACCTCCACACTATGACCAATGGTTCACCACTTCCTGATGGGGATCTTGAACGATGGTTCACAGGTTGCATCCACACGCTGGGCCACTAAATGCGCCGAGCTCGTGAATTCGTCCATAGGGTCTACTGCGCACTTTAGTTGTGCATCTGGCTGCCTTTGATCTTTCGAGAAAAACCGCCTCCGAAGCCATCGTTCCGACAAGGCTATTTTATCGTATGCCACCATCGACCACGATAATCCATACCCCTTCCAGACAGTGGGGATGGCTTGCAGTGGACCATAGTGTGGAGGGGCCCTTAATTCATGTCTGCGCCGGAAAATTGAGAAGGATCATTATTGGCAATTGTGGGCGTGTCACGTGACTCATCTTTCATGCACTGCAAACTGCACTAGCTACTGTCACCGGCTTGATAAAATATGATTTAAAAAGGGATATAAAAAAATAAAAAGTTTGGAATGCTTTAAAAAGAAACTGTATTTTTAAACCAGTATTCGTGTGCTTATAGCGCTTCCTTTTTTTATACCATTTCAAAAGCCTGTTTTTTTTTCTGGGAAAAGAGTGAACATTATATATCAAGGTTCGTACGGTGCTTAAAAGTGCTTAAAAACTGCTTAATTTCGAAACACGTTTTTAAGGCCTTAAAAAGTGCTTAAAGAGTGCTTAATTTTCCCCCTAAAGTCCTTATTTTTTTTTTCTTGTCGACAGTTTTTATTTGAATATTTCGAAATCGTCTATGAAAATCATAAAAGGTCGCTCGGGATCCTGTTTCTGTTTAACCCGTTTCTGAACCCAAGAGGGGGAAAAAACCGTTACTCCGAGCCTGTTCGCTTAAAAATGGACTGACATATCGAATATTGAATTCAGGGGTGATTCTGATCCGAATGTTTTTTGTGGGTTTGTTATAAAAAAACGGATTTTTTTTGGAAATTAAAAAAATGGCTTCTTTATTTATTTTAATAAAGAAGCCATTTTTTTATTTCACATATGTATAAATTTTGAAGATAATCTGAAAGTTTTCTGTCTTTTTCTAATCCTTTTTCTCTTTGCCGCGTCCACAATTTTTTTTCTAACAAAGAGTAGGAAAGTGTTATCAGTCGATGCTCGCAACACGTGCTTCAAGGTCAAAAAGCCGTGTGACGCGGTATAAATGAAACATATAGAACTTCACATATGTATAAATTTTGAAGATAATCTGAAAGTTTTCTGTCTTTTTCTAATCCTTTTTCTCTTTGCCGCGTCCACAATTTTTTTTCTAACAAAGAGTAGGAAAGTGTTATCAGTCGATGCTCGCAACACGTGCTTCAAGGTCAAAAAGCCGTGTGACGCGGTATAAATGAAACATATAGAACTTGTGTGGTTCTAGTTATAAAAGTACAACTAAGCCGTAATTCTATGTTTTTGGTAAAAAAAAAAATCGTTTTCTAGATTTCGATTCCAGAAAATGCGCATTTTTTAATGGCCCGTTATAGTTAATAGTGCGATCATAATACGGGGCTCTCATACGGTAGAATTATGTTTTAACAACCTGCGTACTTTCTTTATAGATATCTCCCGAACTCACGTGCATGTAGACCGATCGTAATACTGTTTTATATATCGTTATTTTTTTAATATCGCGGTAACAGTATTGAGATTCCAATCCCTCCTATAGTTATTTCAAACGGTACTTTATCTTATTGACTGAATTTTCTGCTATGGGCAGTGTCTGTGAGAAAATGACACTGTTGCAAATAACTTACGAAATTTTGGATATGCACGGAAGTTTATTGTTGAAAAATCAGCACCTTTTTTTTTTTGTTGTTGTTAAGTTTTGTATGTGCATTGAAGTTGATGAAAAATCATAACTTTTAACAGCAATCCCGATAAAAATTAGCCCTATAGCGGAATCGGTAGGACGCGGCCACGGGTTCGAATCCCGCTCTTTTTTCGTAGCCGTTCAGAATCGTAGTAATTAAGTAGTAAATTCCGATGTCTTAAATAAACATAAAAGATGAACATAAAAGAAAACTCTAGCGCTCTCAGACCAAACTAAATAGTTACAAATCTGTTAGTCTAAAGTACAATTCGAACCCCTTTGCTCAGAT
>CM063509.1:9708757-9716257 GCA_032207245.1 Pardosa pseudoannulata
ATGAGATATTTCAAGGAATGACGTCATAATGATAAATATCATTTTCCCCAATTTATTATGAAAAATTTTAATCTCCTGCTTTTAACCGAGGCAAACTACGGTTAAAACAATTACATGGGATTAACAGAATGACGTCACAGTGCTAGAAATTATTACTTCTTTCACTTAGTCATGATGCGATAAATTAAAAAGTTAATCGCTTGCGTTTAACCGATAAAAATAAAGCTTGGAATAATGACATGAAATGCTCGAAAAATGGGAGAAGGAATTGATTTCGAACGTTTAAAATTTTCAAAAACCTTCCTAGGGATGTACCTAATAATTTCCCAAATTTTCACGGCGATTGGATACATGGTTTTTGAGTCTATCGAGTACAGACAGACACAAATTCATTTTTATATATATATATAGACTATGTAATATTATTTACACTGAAATTGAAGGGGTGATTTAAATCATTACATCTAAAAATTCAGAACTTTATAGTAAATTGTGAAGACTAACCAATACCCCAATACCCATTTTTCCCCCATCATACAAAAATAATTGTTAAACATAAAATATTTAAAATATTTCTTGCCTGTTTTAGAAAAAATGTTGTTTAGAAACCCTTGCAGTTGATTATTGAAAAAATATTGAACAGAAAAGAAATAAAATATTACTTTTTTGAAAGTTTTTGTAAGACCTTATTAAAAAGAAGAATGTATTCCTGACTTGCAAACAAGGCAACCTAAGTGAACAGATGCAAAATATAAAACTTCTTAAGGAAAATAAATGTTGCCAACAAATGTCTAAAATATTTACAAAGCTAAAATATAATTGTTGAAAGTTGTGATGTGTATTTTAAGTAAATTATAAAAAGTACCCATTTTACCCCACCAGGCCCTGTTACGCATTAACATGTGTATGCATTGTGCTACAATGGTTATTTTTTATTTAATTTTAATTTTTTTAATTATATCAACCTATGTTCAAACCAAATTTTATAAAATCTGTCACGTTGTTATGTAAATATAAATCGACCAAGGATGAAAATTATCTAAATTCTGAATACCAAAATATACGTAACCATTTGAATTAAACGGCCGGTCACATCCAATTATAGCTCCTATTCATTCTTTTTACTCGCCCGGGCTACTGGGCAAGAAGAAGCCTAAGCGATTAGCTTAAATGAATAACGCTGATGTACCTCCATTGAAAGGGAACACGCAATTCTGAGAACAACTTAAATCTTTATTGAGGAGCTGCTAATAAGACATCAATAGCCCCGTTTACATGTGCCAGTCATGTACCCTTCTTTTTACCCTGGTAAAGGGATTTTGCTAGGAGGGGTCGGAGAAATCCGTTTACATGGTCTATTATTTCTACCTTCCATTTCGCCGGGATCGTCGCTAGAAGTCACGTGATCATACGGGACGGCAATCATCTGTAAGCTCAAAGGATGATGGGAAAAGGAGAGTAAACTCTGCTATTACCCGGGTAGAAAGGTGGTTCTTTCTACCCCTCAATTTTTTTCCCTAGCTAGGGATAATTCTTGAAAGGGGAGTACAATTCGCGTATCTACCCTGCATTCTACGCTGCTTTTGGCACATGTAAACGGGGCTTATATTAGTCAATGGCAAACAAGAGAATGTACATCGAAACACGTGCTGGAAACAGGAGTGGACCCCAGAGCGAGACGGAGACTAATATTTCCCAGGGAAAGTAGCTTAGATGACGTTATAACAGGGAACGGGAACTTAGGTCGGATGGAAAAACTGAGCCATTTGGTCCGGCGACGGCTGGAAAATGCTGCGAGTGGACAAAAAATTGACTTGTATTCCAGGAAAAGCTTTGGAAATAGGTTGGAAGAATTTTAAGTTGACACACTCCTTTAATTAAGACATTTTGCAGCTGTGAGAAAATAGATTTTAAGGAATTAGAATGGAAGAGAGGAGGTTTTTAAAGTGATAGTTTAAGTACAATAATTTTGATATATAACATATATGTCTGTATATGTATGCATATATAAATATATATATATATATATATATATACTAGACAACCCGACAGACGTTGTCCTGTTTTAACGCTGTAAATCCAAAAATTGTAAAATGTTTTTAAATAATCAATTGGACCGTTTAGATGGAAAAGTAAGGAAAAAAATATTTTAAATATACTCGACGCCACCACGTGTACAGTCATCCCAAATGTAATTAGATTAAATTAAAATTCCCACATCGTCTGTACGGGGATGCGATCCTGGGACTTCTTGTACTGAAGCCCGTTGCGCCGACCACTGCGCCACAGATACGTTGGCAGTGAAGGGTTTCGAGCGGCATTATAATAATCTCAATAAGCGCGCCATTCTGGAATTTTAATAGAAAAATTATTTTTTTTTCGGATCCCAATTATGAATCTAAACCATTCTCGAATCAACTTAATCACATGCACAACATTTCAAATTAAATCGGTACAACCGTTTAGGAGGAGTTCTATTACACACGAAAAAAAAAGAATTTTATTCCTTAATTTGGCTAAGTCTGGCCGCTACACCGGACATGTGTATTTATAACTACTATATAACATAATTGTCAGTGTTCTCCACAGCGTACATTAATTATCTCAAAAATGGAAAATGATATATTTTTTATTTTGCTTCTTTTACAGAGATCCTAATGTCTATGTAACAGAAATTAAAATAACAGAAATTAAAAAAAACTTGTCATTAAGGGTTAAATATATAGATATGTTGCTTATATGTATATATATTATGTTTATATATATATATGCTTATATATATATGCTTATATGTATATATATGCATCTATATGTGCATATTTATACATGTATGTATTTGTTTTAAAACGTCTTTGTATTAATCGATTGATATGATGCAACATATTTTTAAAGGAAACTCTAAAAGCTCTAAAAATATATCATTAAATTCAAGAAACAGCCTTTTTAAACAATTGTTGATACAAGTTATGCAATTTATCATCATCTTAATATATCTATAAAACACAATATTACTCATGCATTCTCTTCCTAAAATAAGTGTTTGGATTTTTTTCACGGGTAATGAACATTTTTATTCTTTTTAGTGACAGGAAAAAACTCATTAAAGAAGAAAGTTTTGAATATGTTTTATGTTTTCTAGAAATTATAAAGGCAATAAATAAGATCGTATAAAAAACAAGAATGTTCGATGTTATTTTTGTTATAATATGTGATTTAATTCTATCTAAAGTGATAGAAAAGCTATTTGGAGTAATTACGTAACTTTATGTGGTATGATATAAGGTATGCAGACAGATATGGGTAAGCGGGATTTAGAACTAGATGCTATATCAGCCGAGCTCAAAATAATATTAATTAATTTAACCAAATTTAATAATAAATTTTTTTAAAACGCATTACAATTTATGAACAAGCTATGGGTAATAATGCTGGATAGTCTATATTAATATCAGTCATAGAAATCGTGTATACACGAATTTGTGTAATCCGATAATCAATCACTCTTAAGAGTCTATATTAGCCAATGTTTATAGATAATATTCAGTATAGATATGAAGGATCGTAATGTTACTAACAAAATTTCAATAATCTGTCCATATCCATAATGGTTCTAAATGATATATGTGAGAGTGATAGTGTAATGGTTATATACTCGTGTTTATGTTTAGAGATGGATTCGAAGGAAACACGAGTTGTTATAGAGAATTGACTATGTTTAGCAGTGCACGATGCGAGGAATTATCTAAATTTTATCGCCTAATTTGTGTGTACCTGTCTTCAGTGAACCAGCAGTACCGACATGCAGGTAGACACATAATGGTATATTTGAATTACTCGTGAGACCAGGCACGACAAAGCATTTAAATAGAAATGTACCCGTAACCATGTTTAAAAATTTAAAACAGAACTGAGGTGACGATTATGTGAAAAACTACGCTCCCATTGTTACATGTAAGAGTCTTATAATCGCAATTTATGACGATATTTACAAATCGATGACTTATAAAACAGTGATCTATCCGTAGAATCCTTTAATAGTAAAACTTACGCTCGTTTAGAAATAATAAAAAGATTAGAAAAGTTGTCAAAACCCGTTTACGCCTGAAGAACGAGTTTGGACCATATATCAAGAAAAAGCCGGTGTTTATAATTTTGAAGTCCTTGTTTAACCACCATGAAGTTTTAGTATGCCCTAGCCCATGGTTAAATTTATCTCACCAAAATACCATATGAAACATAGCCGCGTCATAATAAACACATTATCATTAATATATATAGAATTTTTGGCGGTGACAATTTAATATAAGCGATGGGGTTGCACAGTCCTGACTGCTGATACTACAGAGTTAGATCAATATACTGTTTTCGTCGCCTCATACGAATGATCGTGTTTAAGGTACAATCACGCAAATAAGATATACGGGACATTATTCCTGGTTTCAATCACTACGCAAAACCAACTGTTTACATAAAAAAAAAAATGACAGTAAGACATTGCGGAAGTTACTCTAAAAAGTGTACATGCACCATCTACTGTGCTGTTAATAGAGCAATATATTTGTAGGGGTTATTTATCTTGCAGTTACAAAAAATCTAATTGTTTTTTTGTTTATATAATTTAATCAATTAATATTATCTTATCTCATAGATTGTTGTGGTAAAATCTTTTTTGAAATATTAACTAAAATGTATTGTTGGTTATTTACCGTTATGACATATTAGCTGTGAAACCGCAAGATCATTTAACATAACTAATGAATTCACAAAGAACGGAAAATCTACTTTACTCAAGCTTACGATACACAGAATCATATCACATACCAAATTTTAGAAAAATCCACATATTGTTTTACGATCAGTTATATAAGACGTAAAGTTAAAAAAAGAAATATGTCCAGTATATTAATAAAATATTAAATATTCATAAATTACATCATTGTACCCCCTAGACTCGATTCATTTGTTCGTCAAGTGACGTCAAAAAAAAAAAGAGAGCGGAAAAGAATACATGTTTTAAATTTATCGTCTTTTTTAATTCTTTTTTAGTTCTAGAAATCATACTATACTTATCAATCATACACACAACTAAGACTATTCTTTAACTTGCCAAATATTTTTCCCGTCTTCAACTTTTTTTTTTTTTAGAGCTTTGGGCAGAACGCCCCTAGCCAATACTCCATCGCGTACGTGTATGCCCGCTTATACTATGTCCAAGTTGCCCCCTTTACAATGATTTTCCAACGTTCCATATCGTCCATCAAACACTGTTTTCATCTACCCGCTTTGACCAACTTCGCGCCAGAAGACATAATCAATTCGCTTGGGTTGTCTTCCAAATGGCTAATGCTTCCAGTTTTTCTTGTGCATTTTTAACACAAAACTCAGCACTGTCATTTACCCCGGTGAACCATATGTACGGAGCTCGTCTCACAGTTGCAATATTCCTTTACAAGCTTCTTAATTGTAACAGTACCTTATGAGTCCAGCGGGCTCTTAAAAATAAAATTATCGTATTTTATTGTCCCCACATCAAATTTATTTAATCCAAATCAAATATGAATTCGCTTTTTTTAATTCATCTCCATTTTTTTACATTAGGGCTTTTTCACCAAGAGTAGGCGCAATAAAAAAATACAAAAATATTAAAACTAATTTTGACGGAGCGCTTCTCTCAAAATTTGGATCACAGTATATATATTGTTATATATCGGCTGTTTATATATATATATGATAAATGAATGGGAAGATTATATAGTTTTATACTTAGCCGACAAATGATTTTATTTATGACAAATATTATACTATATTTATTTTTTATACAGACATATATTACATATATAACAATATATAAAAATACAGTATACATGATAGAACATATATAATATATCGCATATTAGAATTTAAAATATAATTGAATTATACAAGCGATATTTATAAAAGAATATATATCTCATATATATAACATAATATGTTACTTTTATTTTGACCAATTTTTCAATTATTACTTTATAATGATGCCTATTGCATAGGATATATATATATACAAGTTAATATCTATATATTATATATATACGCTCGAAATAAAAATAAACGTTAAAAGTAAATATATATATATAAGTCTATATGTATATTAATATATATATACAGAATTTAATAGTTATTATTGCCGGCTACAGATGTTTTAGTCATAAGTAAGATCCCATACCACCAGAATTATACTAGACATATACGATGCCTTATTTTTTCACTAGTATATATTAATATTTACATTTTATATATTTATTAATATATATCTGCCCCTATATTCCATTTCAGGTATAGATCGCTATATACATATAAGCGATATATGTAATAGCTAATAATCTTAGGACAGCTATATTTTATATATATATATAATATTTATATATATATACAAGTATTATATAACTATTATATATATATATATATGATATAATAATTAAGTATATAGGCTTTTTCGTTTTTATTTTTTTTATCCTCATTAATGTTTTTGTCTTTGTTCTAGCCCCATTTGTAAAGATTTACGCCCAGAATAGGAAGTTTAAGCTTATTATAAAGAAAATATTATCATATTTTGAAATATATACATTTTAAGTATTACATTGCAAAAAAGATATAATAAAAAATAATTTATTAATGTTATGATGAAGCTATCAAGGGCGGCAAATCTTTTCATCATTTATCATCAAGTTTAGATTCTCTTTTTATTCCATCACATGGGTACATGAATTGAGTAACGTGCTAACGAAACAGTTGTAGTTCCGCGTAATATTGACAATAATCGGAACTTCGCATAAGGCATTTGGCTACGTAAACGGAGGTTGGCACCGTAGTGATGTTGTGCCGAGGAATTTAGTAAAGAATGTAATACAAATTAGACTGCTCTGATGTCGTTTCAGTAACTTCTGATTTTCCCACCCATAGTGTTTCTTTTTTCTGGGAAAAACTGAATATGAGCCCATTAATATAAGCAAAAAATAATAATAACTCGTTAAACTAAAAAAATGCTTTCCGTTTTTTTAATGGACTGTTAATTTTTACTTGTTCCACAAAAGGCTCTAATCACTTAATTAGAATTCTACCTGAGGAACTTGATATAGACGTCGATTGCATAACAAGAGTCATCAGCCATTCTGTCCACGTCCCTTGGCTATGATACATGAGTGATCTCTCGGTATATACCTCTCTCAGCTTCCTTAATAACCTTTGTTCTCCTCCAATTCCTTTTTATAATATCTTTCTCTAGAAAGGTTGTTTTCACGTAAAGGTCATTGACTGCTAAGTTGCACTTTCATATAATATAGTAAGTTGGTCGTCATTTTAATGCTGTTGAAAACTGGATAATATGTCAAATTCATTTCACGAATACCTGCGCAGTCGAATGTCTGTTTTAAGTTATGACGTAGTTTATTACATTGCTAAAGTTTTTAATGTGTTTGAGATTCTTGCTTCCAAAATATGTTACTTTCCATTCTATTGCAG
>CM063509.1:9726257-9728757 GCA_032207245.1 Pardosa pseudoannulata
GATCAAAGAGCGGATCAGGGAATCGGTAGATCAGCGATCACACGCCGTTAACTGTGACATAAACTGGTGTCATGTGCACCATGAGTGGATTCCCTGATCTATAGATTAATTATTGCAAATATGTAAGCGATGTTTTGATTGGTCAATAAACGAGATTCCCCGGGGATAGTTCTCATGATAAGTTGATTTACATATTGACTCAACCTGACAAATATCGTTTGAGGAAAATATAAATTTAGTTAAGGATCTGTAGTTTTACTGAATAAGAATAAGAATGAAAGAATATAAAAGGAAGAATTTTGATGAAACCGAGGCAGATACTTTCCTGAAAAATCTGGAAAGATCCAGTAGCAAAATACCTTGATGCTAACAAAAATTTTTCAGCAGAAGATAGAGCATTATTCTTTTCCGAAGGAGCTGAAATCGTGTCATCTAGCATTCGAATTAATGATTCAGCTGTATATTTATTAAAACGATAACGCGATCGAAAGTCCACATCATCCAAACAATCCAAATCGTTTGTTCTATCTGGATGCACAAATCTTTTCTTGCGGCTTTCTGTTATTTCCAACATTTGTAGAACTTCGAGATCTTCTAAATCTGAAAATATATCCGCCATGTTTGTTTTCAACGCAGAACGCATGCCTAAAATGTAGTATCCGTGGATTAGGCAAATAATCCTCCAAATTCGGGGGATCAGAAACAGGGGATTAAAACGAGCTGAAAGCCGCGGATTCTCGTTGAAGAATACGAAAATGCTGATTCGCGGTTAGATCTGAGTATAAAATCGTGGTGAATATGTATGACTCCGGTGAGATCAGTCCCTAGACTTTTATGAAAAGAATTTGTTGTTAATACCAGTGATTAAATTTCCATTGCAACAAAAAATAATCGATGATTCAATATAAAATGATTACATATGTACCTAATCTGTTATTATTTTTTTAAGACAAATATAAAAGCAAATTATTGATGTCCTATCTAAGTTCAGAGATGAAACGTATGAAAATAATGGAGACGATACTGTCGTATTTAAAACCTTCAAAATCCACCCCTTTTCGAGCGTTTCATGCCATCATTTCCTATTTTCCCCGGTTAAGAGCACGCGATCAATTTATCCCATAATAAATAGGTAAAAATAATCTCATTTAATCATTTCTTATTTTAAATTATTTTAAATATCGTGTGCATCATTTTCCTACGTTTTATCACTGAACTTAGATAGGACGTCTATAATTTTCTTTTCTATTTGGCTTAAATAATAGATTACGTACGTATGGGATAGTTTTAAATTGAATCATCGATTATTTTTTGTGGCCATGAAAATTTTACCACCGGTATTAACAACAAATTTTTGTCATAAAAGTCTAGGAGTCTATTTCACGAACTCATAAATATCTAGCGTTTAAGTTATACATCTTTAAAAATTAAGAAGTTTTTTCGTTTGTGTGTTAGTTTTTTGCCCATAACCACACGGTTTGACTCAATGAATTCAACGTGATTAGACTTTAGAGGAATCTGAAGATAAACAATTTATTGAGCGTGTACCAGATAATTCTCAGTTAAAAAACAAACCATTTTTTAACTGCCTCATAGGGTACTTTGCAGTTATGGAAAATTAAAAATTTTACTGATTCCGTCATATGACGGGCTATACACTAGTGAAAAATATTTTCAAAATGATGTTTATATCATTGCCACGACACTTGTTTTAAAACATAGGTTCCCAACAGTGCGGTATTGCCTCTCAGAGGGCACTGAAGAGACCAGGGGAGTGGCAACAGGTTCAGAGACAAACGAGGCACATTAAGGAAATTAACGGGACGACCAGTAGATATAATAAAATAGCAATTAAAATATATATGATATCTAAATAAAAAAAACCAATAAATCAATCGAATAATACAGTATTTACCATAATAAATGCGATATTTTTTAAATTTTGTGAATTCCACCGCAACCGATCTCTGGTTACCCCTGGGCTACAGTGCAAAATGTTTAATTGCAAAACTTTGATCGTAGGCTTAGTGTCGTAGGTTTGGTTTGAAGCGATACGATCTATTGGTTTGCTACACGAGGACTAAATAAGACCGAGATCTACTGCTTGATACCAATTCCGAACATCCATGTCAGGAGCGAGACTCGAACCCGCGAACTTCGGCACCGAAAGCTGCGTCCTATTCATTCAATCCTTTTTCAACAATTGACATTGGAAGAAAAAAATTTCTGAAGTTGGATAGTTGAATTTTATGAATATTTACGACATAGATTTGAAAACACTCAGAAGCTTTCGAAATGTTCGAGTGTTTCGAAGGCTTTCGTAAAAGCACCTCTACCGTTCGACCATCGTTTGTGCAGTGTCATCGGCAACTGACTGTCTAAGAAAGGGAACGTCACTGAACTTGGAGATTTACGAATGGTATTAACACATTGTATGCGGGTCACGTACCAGTACGGGTTAGTGTAACAACAAGGTTTGTTTGCAGGTACAAAAATAACG
>CM063509.1:9731257-9733757 GCA_032207245.1 Pardosa pseudoannulata
GTGTGTATACTTATATATATATATATATATATATATATTTGTATTTATATATTATATATATATTTGTTTATATATTTTAATATAAAATACGAAAAGTTGGTTAAATATGAAATAATTTTCGATCTCATGACATTTAACCGAATAACTAAATTGACTAGCAAAACGCCCGCTCCCGGTACAATTACGCTGCGAAATGTACCCGCACACAATGCGTTAATGAAAGGGGTGAACACCCCATTTACAAATTGTTAAAACTCCACCAGGCTCAACCCTCTCATTATTCTTAAAAAATTTATTTTTGATATAATTCTTGTTTTTATGTTTTTAATAAATTTTTTTTTGCTACATTTGATGGCTGTTTTAATTACTCTCTACTTCTGTAGTTCTTAATAGATAGTTATAATTAACTGTTAAGGACGCTCGAATATTTTTTTTTCTCGTTAAGGAAGCGATGGTGCAGGAAACGTTGGGAACTTTTGCTTTAAATTCTTCATCTTTATTTATTTATGTTATTATTTATGTTTTGTCATTGTAGTGATAAGTAGAAAACAGGAAACCTTTGATTTGAAATGACACAATGAACAGTATAGGGAGGCAAAGAAATACTAGTTTTTCATTTATCAAACTTCGCTTTGTTTAAATAAGAGTTTTTCGCAATAGATTATGAGCACAGCAGCTGGTATGTTGTAATGTGAAACACGAATTATTTTTCTTCTTTTACACGTGTTTCTTTCCCACCGATCGCCTTTTCCAAAAAGAAATTCACGAGGTAAAACAAAGAAGATTTTTTTAAAGAATGTCATAGAAATAGTGTATTTCTACCCGCATCCTTCAGCGGTAGCCACTATTCTGTACGGGCAGATTATATGTATTTACAATATAAATATATTATAATTTATCTATTCTAATTATAAACAACTGACAGATATAACAAAGAGCATGTGATCAGAACTAACACAATCAACACAATTTTTCGTATAGAGGGATGAAAATTCCCTCTGGGGACAAATTTCTCGTTCCCGAGAAATTTGTCCCCTGGGTTCACACAATTTTTGAAAGTACTTTAAAAAACCTTTTTTAATGCGAAAAAAAAATCTTTAAAACTGTCTTTTTTTATATGAACGTACTTTTTTCTATGAAATTATGTACTTCCTTTTTTTTGTTAATTTTTACTCCTTCTCGCAATTTTTATGTCTTAAATTTCTAAATTATTTATTACATACTTGAAGTAATTAGTGTAACATGTAGAAAAATAATTTTAATTTGAGTTTGTTGAGAAACATGTGTTTGAATTTATAATTTGATGCTATACAGCAGATGTCTTCAACCTGGGTTCTCTGAAATTGTAGGATTTCCTGGAAATTCGAAAGAGGTTCAAAAAGTGATCACTACCAAAACAGATTTTATTCTCAAGATAGCACTCGTTTAAATATTTCAATAATTATTCCAGACGTAAAAATATTAAGAAAAATAATCACAGTCAAGCCGTTCAAATCATTTTCTTTTTATCAATTTGATTCGTCAACTATATAATAATAGCCTTAGTTATCTGTCCGTCTGTCCTCGAATTTATGAAGCGGTTGGACCTGGAATGGATACAGGCATCTATATTGGATTCTTGACGAGTAGAGTTAAGAACGTTCGAAATCCACTCGTTATTGATAGGTGGTCATAATGTTTTGGCTCTTGAGTGTGTGTATATATATATATATGTATATATATGTATATATATGTATATATATGTATATATATATGTATATATATGTATATATATGTATATATATGTATATATATGTATATACATATACATACATATATATATATATACATATATATATATATATACATACATACATACATACATACATATATATATACATACATATATATATACATAATATATATACATATATATATATATACATATATATATATATATATATATATATATATATATATATATATACATATATATATATATGTATATATATATATATGTACATATATACATATATATATATATATATATATATATATATATATATATATATATATATATATATATTGTCACGAAGATTCGAATGAACACACCATTTAACCTAACAGAAGAATTTATTGAAGCTAAGTAGCAACTCGCAACTTTACAAGACCGAGAAGTTGCCTACAACTAGTGGGTATCAGCTTTTATACCCGAACAGAATATTCGAGAAATAACTAATTTACATATTAAAGAAAGATCTAGAATATTCAAGAACATAAGGAAACAATAAACAATATTTTTAAATTAAAAATTCGTACTTTAGATAAACTGCCATGTCAAGCATCGAACCCACAATCTCCGGTTCTGGATCGCGTGCTTTGACCATTCGGCCACTTAGCTAGTTGGCTAAGTTACTTTATGCGGCATTGCTCCCATCTCAAAAAGACAGCGTCTCGCTGCTATTTAGATCTGGAGCGTGTCACAGGTCCCTTGTAAATTTCTTTTGACCTCTCTTCCGGA
>CM063509.1:9738757-9741257 GCA_032207245.1 Pardosa pseudoannulata
AGTAATCGACTTCCAGTTTACTCAATCGTATGTCAAAACAGAAACGATAAAGTAAAACTAAATTACATATCATTACGAGTGTTTACGTTAGGCTGTTTCCCAACGAGCACTAAATTTCTCTATTCTTCAATACGTCTATTTAAATTAGAGTCTGAAAACGATTGGTAAGTTAGAAAATGAATAGAAATTAACTTTTTTTATCAACTTTCTTTTAAATTATCAGGGGTAAAGAATCTTTCATTTTAACAAATAGAAAGATAGCCCTTTAGCGGCTAAAAACAAAAGCAGTCAGACAACCTCAAGCTATCCGAAGTGTAGAATCGTCATTATTATAATTGTTTTGTACCTAAATGATTGTTTTGTTGCTCAGTGGATTTTAAATATAATATTTTTGAGCTTATTTTAAATCTCTTTGTCCCAAATTGTCTCACTACAAAGAGGTAAATTTCCTATATAATAATAATCTAAGTTATGTGTCTATCTGTCCTCGAATTGATGAAGCGGTTGGACCTGGAATGGATAGAGGCATCCATATTAGATTCTTCATGAGTTAGGGTTAGCAAAATTCAAACTGAGTCCAGTTTATCTTCTCTTAAATTACCGATCCGATTCTAAAATAAATTGGTTTAAATAGGCTTGCTATCACAGACAAAAATACAGTCGTCTTTAAAACGTTCGAAATCCACCCCTTCTCCCCTTTTCGAGCATTTAATGGCATCATTTTAAGACCTATTTTCCTTGGTTTTTAAAGGTTTCTTTTTTCCCACATTCTTTTTGTATGAAAGCTGTCCTTTCCAAACTATAAGTGCCGATAAATATTTTGGAATTCTCTTTTTTATAATTTCTTATCTCAAGCACAATTCTCGGTATGAGTGTACTCTTTCCCACTTTCAAACATACCTGTTCGCGGGCTCGAATTCCTCTATTGGCATGAATGTTCGAATCCGTTTGGAATGGCTTTAAACAGTAAGTTCCGGTCTCACTAACCCTCGTGAGCAAAATAGTAAACCGTATTCCAATCCCCCCCCCTCCCAAAGGAAAAAAGAAACTTTCGACACACCAAAGCATTGGTTGCACTTACGTAATGGTGTTCACTTGAAAACAAGCGATGGGACGAAGAGCTGGCAGCTTGTAGAAATACACACGGATTTCTTAACTTCCTTCTCACCACTCCTAACCTGCTACATACTGGACTCCACCTGTTGCTAACATCGCTTACGTAAACATATTGGTAAGTTCTTGGAAGCGATAAGAACAGGCGCAGGCAGCTTCTATACGGGATTTACTCCGCTTCTGTAATACTGGTATTTCACTTGTTTTACGTTTTTAATGATAATGTTATTGACCTTCTCCCCCCCCCCAAAAAAAAATAAAGAAAATCGAATAATCGATTTCATATACAAGAAGTGAAGCTAAAATTTTCATTGAACGCGTAAGATATAAAATTAAATTTTAGTCTGAAAATTCCTTAAACGGATATACTTAAATTTAGAAGGTTGGTTAGTTTGGAGAGCTATTGTCTACTTTTTTGCTACACGAGCGCTGATGAGACCGGAACCTACCGTTTAAAGCCAATTCCGAACGGCTACGAACATCCCTGCCTTTAGTAATATTCAAACCCATGAACTCTGATACCGAAAAGCAACTCCTTACTCATACTCATTGATCAACTCAAATTTATAAGGGATAATCTTTCTTTGAAATATGTTAATAAAGTTGAGGCAAATTTTAAAAATTCTTTTTTCTTAAAAAATAGGTACATAATTTCTACAGATTTTACATAATGTATTTATACATACATACATACATACATACATATATATATATATATATATATATATATATATATAT
This sequence comes from Pardosa pseudoannulata, assembly GCA_032207245.1. NCBI lineage: Eukaryota > Metazoa > Arthropoda > Arachnida > Araneae > Lycosidae > Pardosa > Pardosa pseudoannulata. Next base: position 9,740,609 of record CM063509.1, read on the forward strand.
ATATGTATATGTATATATATGTATATATATGTATATATATATGTATATGTATATATATATATATATATATATATATATATATATATATATATATATATATATATATATATATATGTATATATATATATATGTATATATATGTATATATGTATATATATGTATATATATATGTATATATATATATATGTATATGTATATATATATATATATATATATATATATATATATGTATATATATATATATATATATATATATATGTATATATATATATATATGTATGTATATATATGTATGTATATATATGTATGTATATATATGTATATATATATATATATATATATGTATATATATATATATGTATATACATGTATATATATAAATATATATGTATGTATATGTATATATATGTATATATACATGTGTATATATATATATATATATATATATATATATATATATATATGCGTGTGTTTCTTTATTGAAATTCAGCTCTCCCTAGAATTTAAGGCTCGCCACTGAACTACAGCATATAAAAGCGACAAAATTAATCACTCAGCCATAGAGATTTCTGTGCCGCAAAAGCACTTAATATACATTACTCTTTCAGAGAGCGTAAAGCCCAATTTATTATCCTGAAGTAGGAGTAAG